>JAJJMC010031422.1:82458-105378 GCA_023531435.1 Papaver californicum | reverse complement strand
TCAGTTTATGACCCCTCCAAATTGGGGCATTTCTATGGTTATCCCTTTACAAAATTCTCTTTGTGACAAGAAACTCAGTGATCAGTGCTTTCCCAATGGCAAATGGTGGTAACAACAACAACTCCTATGGAGAAGAATGCAAAAAACATCAAAAAGAAAATAAAAGACGATTTAAGGTCAGTTATTTCAATAAATGATTTGTTTATCTTTTCTGGTGACGGCACATTAATTAGTATAGCATTACTTGTCTGCGATAGTGAACTATTTTTTTTGTAAGATGGTTGTTTATTTTTCCTTTTTAATGATGTCTTATGCTTTTAAGGAATTGGGTGTTGCCAAGAAAGGCCAGAGTCTAAAAGAGGTCAGAGATATGAAAAAAATTTCTGCCGTGGAGGTAATTAAGTTTCTTTGTAAAATCGGGCGTCATTTAATTAACAAGTGAAGGTTTAATCTGCTTGTTTTATTTATTTACTTTGTTGATTTGTACTTTAGAAAAATGAACCCAAAGTTAAATCGAAGAAGCCCTCTTCACCTCCTCACAATGCTGCTACTTCCTACGCCGATGAGGTACTTAAGAGTACATCGATCTATCAGGTTTGTTTACATGGATTTGAAAAATTAATACTCGTTCCGTTTTTGGAAAAGTATTACTATTACATTTTTATTTTAGTCTAAAAATAAATCAATTTAAAAAAATAATAATAATTCTTTTTCTGAAACGGAGATAGTATTATTTTGTACCAAAATTAGTGCAGTGTTTGTCTGCCTAGACAATATACGTAGTGATGTCCGTAATGTTTCAGTTTGTTGATGACCGTCCTCAGCGCAAAAAGGCGAAATCAAGCTCAAGGTAAAATTTCTAGCTAGCTGCTTGAGGTCTATTTCATCTGTTTAGTAATTTTGGGATTCCCTTTAATATTTAAGTGCTGATACACTAAGCTAATAAAAAGACCTAGGCAACGCCCCGAGAAAGTTGCAACTGAAGAAGAACGAGCAGATGCATTAAAGCGCGCCATGAGTTTACAAGGTCGTTTGGAGTCAGCTGGACACCCATTGTACATTAAATCGATGCTGAAATCCCATGTGTACAAAGGGTTTTGGCTGGTAAGCTTATAACATGATATGAAGTTGTAAATATTCTACAAATATCCATTCTTCTGTGGACGTAAAAAAGATTGATAATTCATTTTTGTCTTCTTTTATATGTATATGTTAATTTCCTCTAGAATGTTCCAACCGAATTCTGCGACAAATGCTTAAACAAGGAAAGACTACCAATGTGGTTAGAGGACGAAGAAGGTAAAGAGTATGAGACAAAGTTCATTGGTGACAGAACTGGTTCCAGTGCAGGTTGGAGAAAGTTTGCTATGGATCATGAGTTGGACGACGGTGATGCCCTTATATTTCAGCTCATTGATACTAACAAAACAAGATTTAAGGTGAGATCACCAAACTCTTCCAGTCTCTCTTTTCTTGCTTGTAGTTTCTATCTTTTAAAGGTGCTCCAGATATGCAGTAAAAATGATATCGATATTTGTGCTTGTCTACATATATTTAAAGGGTCTGACGACGAGGATGAAGGAAATGTGAAGAATATGAAGAAAGTTAGCAAAAGAAAATATGTACCAGAGGAAGTTATAAAGTCCGACGAAAAGGATGTTGAACAAAGTGCTAAAAAAGATGAAGATTGCCATAATGATGTTGTGACAAATATCAATAGGTCAAAGAAAGCAACAGACGTTGATGAAGAAACTAATGAATCTACATTTTGAAGGCTTCAAGCGGGTCGATGCACAAAACAGATTGGTGAACCAAAAAACCCTGCAGAAGTTTCAAAAAAAGCTCAAACAGAAGCAGCTGAACCGGAAAAAACTATTAAAAGAAGGAAAATGCAACCAAAATTTCTCACAAAAAAACCTTTTTAACATATCGTAAGTGACTTATTTTAGGCGGAGTTTGTTTTACTTCATAGTATTGGCATCTATTTAGTGGCTGCTAAATTTCATAATAGTACTCTAAATTCCGGGAGTCAATTATTATCATTTTTCATAGTAACAGAAGGAAATAATGATCGTTCTTCATTGCATTGACCACCTTTTGTAGCAGTATTAAAATGGCACCAATAACATCTGATACTGCAACAATCTGTAGCTATTTCAGGCTAACCGTGTAATAAGAGTTTCCATTTATTTGTTAATAACTAAATTTCCAAATACTAGTAACTGTGCACGCCATTTCAAATTTTGAGTAGGATGGGCGGCACATTACTATTCATATTCTAGCCTATAGTATCATCAATCTGCTGCCCTCTCCATGTATTTTGGCCTACTGTCATGACCCTGCAAATAACTTCCCGACTAATGGTGCAGGAGTACGTACCTTGGCGTCCTTCTTAATTTGTCACATGAAATCCTCACACAAATAATCAAACAGGGGAAAATGCACGAAATACCTCACTGATAAGTGATTTTTCTTATGAGAGGAGGTTTTGCAGATAAGGTGCTCTTAGAGAGAGACCCGGTCTATTGAAAGTTCATACACAAGTATATGAAGCTAAATTCCAAGTCAACTAATGCTATTAGTCTTCAAGTCACTCTCATATTGACTCGAAGGTAACGTAGCTTGTAATGTATTCTAGCCCGATCGGTTATAGTTCTGACTAGTATTTAATGGTCCCCGGCTAGACCTGAACTTTTGTTGTTTGTGCTCTCAAGTGCTGTGTTTCTGGTCTTCCTTCCTGTGTAGAAATCTTGTTGTGCCTCTTGTCTGACCCCTCCTGTCTTGATCGTTGGCGAATAGTCTGTAATTCTCTGCGTATATTATCCGGTTGAAAACTTGAATTTTTGCCACCATCATTTTCTCATTGACTAGTCTTTCTTTTTGTGCCGAAACATTGATCTTTCTAATTCTACTGCCGTATCAAAAGGTTATAGAAAATATAAGCAGTGATTCTGGTGAATACAGTCTAGATCAATTCAATCCAATTATTTTGGACATTTAACACGTAAAATGCAAAATTAAGAAGCGCCCGTGGCCATACTTGGCCCAAGGGTGCTACTGTCGATTCCTTCTTGACTTTATAGAAGACATTTTACCACCCTAAGGATAAGTGATGGTGGAGTTTGTGGCTGCCACTCCTAGTGTGTGCCTATATGTATGGATATAAATACACTACAAAAACATCAATGGCTTTACAATTGGATGCAAAATCATAAATCCAAACCCACCATTAACAAATATACCAAATTATGGCTTTATTACATATATTTGTAAAGCTTCAGTGTTCCGTCTTGTTACTGTGTCTGCAATTAGCATCTGCAGAACTTCCAATCACTGCTTCCCGAGAAACTATCAAGCCTGATTGCCAAGATAAGTGCGGGGATGTTAGCATACCCTATCCATTTGGTATCGGCGAAGATTGTTCCCTAGACCCGTGGTTCGAAATAGAATGCAACATCAGTTTCAACCCCCCCAAACCAATGCATGGTAACCTCGGCGTCTTAAATATATCAATACTCGATGGTCAGATGACAGCTGAAGTTTATATTGCCAACGATTGTTCGGATAAGAAAACAGAGACCTATGATGCATTGGCAACGTTACGAAAATTCACCTTCTCTAGTTCAAGGAACAAGTTTATAGCTATCGGTTGCAACACGATAGCATTTTTAGGACTAAATCAGGGAGGTTTTACGGGTTGTATGTCGGTCTGTAATTCTATAGAAGATACCACTGATGGGTCTTGCAGTGGTATCGGTTGTTGTGAGGCCTCCATCCCAGCCGGACTAATGAAATATAATGCGTCAGTCGAAATCATAGACCCATCACCTGAGAATTTTACTTTGAACCCATGTAGTTATGCTTTCTTAACTGAGGCAAATTCGTTTAGCTTCTCTTCGTCCTATCTCAAGGATTTCAAAAACAATGGATCTGGAACTGTTCCGGCAGTGATTGATTGGACTATTGGTGATTATTCTTGTGAAGAAGCCGTTAAAGACTCGACCAACTATGCCTGCGGATCTAATGCTGTATGTATACAAGGCAGTAGTACTGCTCCAGGTTATCGTTGTAACTGTACGCAAGGTTACGAAGGGAATCCTTATCTTAACAACTTAACTGGTGGTGGTTGCCAAGGTAATATTTACTGATATAACTAGTTGTCAGATTAAATCTAAACTCACCATTGCAACATACTGACCTTTTCTTTTCTGTGGACAGACATCGACGAATGCAAGAATGACAATCACAAGAATGACAATCACTGTACAGGATCAGGTAAAATCTGCACAAATACGATGGGGAGCTACAACTGCTCGTGCAGTCAAGAGTATCGTTCTATATTCAGAAAAGACGGCACCTTGGATTATTGCCTTCCCCTTGATCTGAGTAAATTCTACAAGATTGTTATTGGTAAGTAGTTAAGCCGCTATAACAGTACAACATCTCCTCTTTAGAGCAGTCTCCGACAACTTGCATATTGTCCTCCTAACCTCTCATTTTTTTATATTGTATACAGGTACCTGCCTAGGCTTTTCTTTTCTACTTGTGACTTGCTTTTGGTTGTATTGGGCATATAGGAAAAGAAAACACATGAAACTAAAGGAGGAGCTCTATAAACAAAATGGCGGTTTGTTTTTGGATCGACTCCTTAAGGAACGCGAAGAGGATATCGAGAGTAGTACAGCTAGCAGTAGAGAAAATAAGAGGCGATCAATTGTCACAATATACAGCGAGAAAGAGCTAAGCAAGGCGTCTAACAACTATCACGAAAATCAGATTCTTGGACGAGGAGGGTTTGGCACGGTTTATAAAGGAACCTTATCAAATGGTGAAGTTGTTGCAATCAAGAAGACGAAAACAGTAGATATAAAACAAAATGAGCAATTCATAAATGAAATTGTTGTTCTATCCCAAATCAATCACAGAAATGTGGTTCAGCTCTTGGGTTGTTGTCTAGAGAGCCACATTCCTTTGCTAGTTTATGAGTTTGTTACTAAAGGGACTCTTTTCGAACATTTACATGAAAGTGAGAACCGAGATGGGTCTACTGTTCTTTTATGGGGAAATCGTTTAAGGATAGCCGCAGAAGTTGCAGGATCATTAGCATACTTGCATGCTGAAGCTATTATACCCATAATTCATAGAGACGTCAAATCCAGCAACATACTTCTAGACAAGGATTACAAAGCAAAAGTTGCGGATTTTGGTGCTTCAAGGCTAATTCCGACTGATCAAACTCAGCTAAGTACGCTTGTTCAAGGCACTTTAGGATATCTAGATCCCGAATACTATCAATCAGGGCTATTAACGGACAAAAGCGATGTGTACAGCTTTGGCGTTCTTCTTGCGGAACTATTGACAGGTAATAAAGCAGTGTTTTCTCCAGGGAGACTCGACGAAGATAGAAATCTGTCAAGTTATTTCCTTTCTTCAGTAAAATCCGGCAGGTTGTTTGCTATTCTCGACAGTAGATTGGTACGATACGATAATGAACAGATCAGCAGTGTACATGGGCATCAACAGATCCAACAAATGGCTGAACTAGCGCGAAATTGCTTAAGAATGAAGCCAGAAAAGAGACCTACAATGAAAGAAGTAGCAATGGTGCTACATGGATTGATGAGGATGACTTCTGCTTACGCCTTGGACGACGAGGATATAGCAGACAATTGCAAAGAAGAAAGCATGGTCTTGTTAAGATCGTCGGTATCGTTGTCTTACACGGATAGCATAACAACAATTGGTGATAGCAGCAGAGCAATATTGGCCTTAGAAACTGAGGGACGGTAATGTGTAAACCATTTTCTGCATATCAAGCCAGAGGTACGAGTACGTTTCTTCATCTGGCTGATAGCACTCATTGTTGACAAGGGCTGTATTTTCTATTTCTGGTACAAAATTTCTGTAAACCCAATGGACTTATCTGATGGTTTTCAAATCTAGCTACAAGATTCATATATTTGCACTAAAATTAGCTTAGTGAATATGTCTTTTTTTTTTTTTTTTTTGCCAGAAGTTTCGACATAAGGCAGAATAATGATTATTCTTCTGTATTACGGCAATAATTCTGCCGAAATAGTCCCACATTGATAAAGTAAGGATACGAAAGGTATAATACAGCACGCCTTAATCTTTGACACATTATAACACCATACGCAACACGCTAAGCACCGTTTTCACATAAGAAGTAAAGCAGAGAGTGATGGGGAGCCCTAATACTAACACCAACTACAGGAAGAAGAGAGCACCATCATCCGGTGGTGGTGGGGAAGAAGATCTTCACAGGGCAGCTAGAACAGGAGATATACATGCAGTTCAATCCATAATTGCTTCAAATCCTTTAACTGTTAATTCAAGAGATAAGCACTCTAGAACTCCGTATCCTTTTTCTCCATCAGTATTATTCTTCCTTGCTTAATTTCTGAAAATATTGTGTTTCATTAATGTTATGAACTCTGGGTTACTGTGTGTTTCTTTTGTTAATTGGAAATTTAGGGCGTAGATTTGGCGTTTAGGGTGTTCGAAGAAATGACTGACTGAGATGTTGTTTCTCTCTGGTTGATTGATTTTATGAGCTTTGGGTGATTATAGGGTTTCTTTTCATTTGTGAAATTTTGATAATTTTAGGGTTTTGTGTTTGGTGGGTGAGAAATTTAGGAATTTGTTTGGCTTTTGAAATTAGAGGAATCTAAAATGAAATTTGGATGAAATTTGAGACAAATTGTGTGGGGATTGATATTTATGCAGTTTGGGTAGATGTGGGTTTCTTTTGTAAATACCGTCTTATTATAGCATGTTGGTTTTGGTCAGTATTGCTTTTAGGGTAGTAGATGATTAATTGAAGATAGAGTTATTCTGTGGACTATAATTAGACATTGAGGGGCCTTTATCGACCCTAGCTAGTTGGCCGAGACTCTGCAGAAAAAACCAGTGGATGTAAAAACTCCTGTTACCTTGAAGATAATGCTGTGGTCTCTCCTATATTAGCCAGACCAGGAGTAAAAAAGTGAGGGGTTATAAGAAACTCCGTTCTTGTTTGCCGTGAGATGTTTAAAGACTCACGTCTTGATAATCTAGATGAGTTATATACTGGTTTCCGTAGAACTCCTTTACACATAGCAGTTATGTCCGGCGACAAAAGATTTGCGAGAAACATTCTATCTTTGAGGCCCGATCTTGCATTTGAAGAAGATAGACGAGGATGGACTCCACTCCACCTTGCTTCAGCAAGAGCAAGTTTTAAGATGGTGAAATTGTTGCTAAAGGCCGAGCCTAATGCTTGTATGGTTAAAGATAAAGATGAACGAACACCTTTACATTTAGCAGCAATGAACAATAGAATTGATATCATGGAATTACTAATGGAAGAAGCTTTACCCGAAGCAATTCGTCTAAAGAATAATCAAAATGGTGAGACCATATTACACTTATGTGTTAAAAGTAACAGTAGTATTGAGGCTCTCGAGCTATTGGTAGACAAGTTGGCGCTTTTACGGACTTCAGATCCAAGTATTATTATCAACTCCAAGGAAAGTAATGGCAAAACAGTCTTACAACTTGCTGCAGAAACGGGAAATACTGAGGTACATATAAAATTTGTTTCTTAATGTATGCTTTTGTGAAAAATTGTGTAAGTTAATTAGTGTATGTATCTTAATATCGATTAACTTAATTGTGTTCGCAGATGGTACAGTACTTATTGGAGAGTAGTAACTTAAAACTTGAAATAACTGATGCAGACTTTGATAGAGCCTTGGATGCTTTAACACCAGAAAATAAGAATGATCTGGAAACCAGATTTCTTAAGTACGTTGGACACAACAAGAAGAAGCATAAGAGTAATACTTTGTCCAAAAATGGTGATAAACATAAAGGGATGAAAGAGCGGGTTAATGCATTAATGGTGGTGGCAACATTAATAGCTGGAATCGCCTTTCAAGCTGCAATGAACCCACCAGGGGGGGTTTGGCAAGACGATTCTAAAATTGACTCTGGTACTGACCCTGTTACTTTTGCTTATTATCTTGATCATATGTTTGACACCTCTATAACGGGCAATTTGGATAGGTACATACAAGACAACTTGCAACATTCTAAAGGGGGACGATATTCTAACATTAGAAATTTCGTTGGTTCTCTTATGGGTATTATTAGTTCTGAAAATAGCTTTACATATCCCGTTATGGCATATAATGGTTTAATTTTGGAAGATTTCGCGTTTACAGATGTTCTTTCATACTACAACAACATCAGTGCGAATAGTAGCAACGGTGTTTTTACCCCTTATTTAATACGGTACGCTGGATACCCTATATTGGCTTATACATACCCAGCCAACTATGTGGTTTACATGGTTACTAATGGAGTTGCACTTTTTGTGTCTCTGACTATTATCTTTCTGGTCGTATGTGGGTTTATGATCGAAACAACTGTCAACCAAGTTCGATTTCTTGTTTTGTTGATGTGCATTTCAATCGGATGCATTGCCTTAGGTTATATGTCTATATTACAAGCTATGGTGCCAGATTTTTATATTGAAGCAGATAGTACATTTATAATACTCCAAGTATTCTTTGGAGTCTGCTGCATTTTGGGAGTTGGGCTCTTCATTTGGACTTTGGCATGGAAGATAGTTAAGCTACGAAAGAGAAAGAGGCACCAGTATATCGGAGTTATTAACTACCTTAAAGAGCTCTCATTCGGTATGGACGCTAAGGCTGCAGGAAAACTGATTTTATTTATACTTAGTTACTTTGCTTTCCGCATCAATGGATATATGTATTATGATGTTTGGTCCCATTTTAACCCGTTCTTGTTATAAACAAGACTCCTGTTTTGGGTTAAAAACCATGTGTGTGCGCCACAGCACATCGCTTAATTTATCAGGGAAAGATCAAAATGTTATAGAGGGGAATGACGAGTAAGGTCCAATTGCAATTGGCCGAAGATAAACCTCTGCAGCCACTAGGTTCTGATGGCGAAGCTGTAACTAAGCAGGATGAAAACCAAGATAATGCTGGTAATGTAAAGAGAAAGGGCGATGAAGCTGAAAGGAACGTGAACTTGCCAGGACCTAAGAATGCAAAAGTTGCACTCAATCATCTTCTAGGTGCTGACGATGATGCACTAGAAGAGAGTCTGTAAGGAAAATATATTTTTTGTATTCAGCAGGAAATGTAGATTAGGCTTGTCAGCATTGTCGCCACAAGTTTCAAATGCAGTTTCCTTACTTTTCATCCTTTACCAGTCACCACTAACATATACTAATGGTGGAGAATAATTGGTTGCATGCTGAATTGTTGTGATTTTCTTGCGGAATGTTATTCATGTCCCTAATATCTTTCGTAGAAACTTTCTTTCCCTTGAAGATCCAGGTAAAATTATGTCTTCTAATTTGATAATCTTTGTTTCCGTAAGGGCAATATCTATCAGATTGATGTTTATTCTAGAATCCAGGCAGTGAACGGAACTAGGGGTGGCTGGGGTGTACTGGGTACAAATGTTTTATTTCTTTACTTCTCATGTGAAATTTGTAACCACATCTAAGATAGTTTTTTCTTTCTTTAAAATCTTTAGAAAACTGGAGTTCTAAGCACACATCGATATCTTAGCAAATAATTGTGTTGAAGTAATAGCTAAAGTAATGCTCGACATAGGAGAGCTGTAACAGTCTGGAATGATCCTGCAGATACTATTACTACTGCTATCATGCAAGACAATTTTTCCCATCCAGTTTAATATAAAATTTTGTCTGTCAAACATACCAATCACTGAACTGGATAAAGTTTAGGCACCAATCACTAATTTTGCTCAATTTGATAGTCTGTGTCTTCTATTCATTGTAATTAACAGCCATTGTTAATTTTATATTCTCAAAACTAACTTATTTTTAAAGTGATACTTTTCTTTTTTTATTCTTAAAATCAGAAGTAAAAGTATAATTTTTCTTAGAATAAAGAGAGTATTTATTTAATTTTTCTTAGAACAGAATTTAATTTCTAAATTTAATTTTTTTTCTCGGTGAAAGATTCCTTACTATTCACAGAATTTTAAAAACACAACCCAACAATGGCCGGCCGACTCTACCTAATTAACCACCATGTTTAATCATACATAATATTGCCGACCACCATGTTTTCTTTTTCGTCGGTTGTATTTTTAAAATATATTTTTTTCGTTTTAGCAAAGTGTTACTATCAATTTTTTATTTTGACGTAGGTAATATTTTTTTTTTTTGAAGTAAATGGTCAAAGATAATACACAAACGCAAAGAAAATTAATAAAGAGGAAAATAGAGGAAGGAAAATGGCGAGTTTGTCTGTGATAGTTGGTGATTGTTGTCGAAACATGTTTAGAGACTCTCGTCTTGATAATCTAGATGCGGTATCTACAAGTTTATGTAGAACTCCATTACACATACATAGCAGTTATGTCTCGTGACATCAAATTTGAAAAAAACATTCTATCTTTTAGACCTGATCTTGCATTTTCTAAGACAACCGAGGATGGACTCCACTTCACCTTGCTTCAGCGAGAGCAAGTCCACATATAGTGAAATTGTTATTAAAGGCCAAACCTGATGCTTGTATGGTTAAAGATGAAGCTGAAAGAACACCTCTACATTTAGCAGCTATGAAGTACTAATAGAGAAGAAACACAAAGCAATTCAAATAAAGAATGATCAATACGGTGACAACATACTGCACTTTTGTGTTAAAAGTAACACTAATACCAAGCCTCTCCGGCTATTAGTGAACAAGTTGGTGTTGCTTATACAGACTCCAAACCCAAATTCTACATCCATCACCTCCACGGACAAAAACAATGATGACAAAACAATCTTACAACTCGCTGCAGATTTGGGAAAAACTAAGGTACATTTAAAATTCTCCTGTTTAATTCATGTACATTACGCCTGTGTCTTAAAATCAATTAACTGTGTTTGCAGATGATAATATATTTAGTGGAGAATATGGATATGAAATTTGAAATAAATGATGTTAATGAAGCCTTAAATACGTTATCACCAGCTAATACGGATGATCTAGAAACCAGGTTTCTTGAGTACCTTGGACATGGGAGTAAGAAGCATAAGCAAAAGACTTTATCTAAAAATTGCAATGAGCATGAAGGCTTGAAAGAGAGGATGAACACGTTAATGGTGGTGGCAACATTGATAGCAGGAATCGATTTTCAAGCTGCAATGAACCCACCAGGGGTGGGGGTGGGGGGTGGTTTGCAAGATGATTCAAAACTTGGCTCTGGTAAAGACCCTATTACTTTTACTTACTACCTTAATCAAATGTATGGCTATACTGTTACATGTAGTTTAGATTCTTACTTACAAGAAGGCTGCAAAAAGACTAGTGCTGTTAGTGTCAGTGTTGATGAAGAACGAGGCAGAGGTTATTCTAGTGTCTACTATTTGGCGGGAATCGCTTTCGGACTTATATATGCTACTAGAAGGACTAATATTAAGAGGTTTCAACTCTACTAAAGTTGTTTTTAACTACAGTAGTAGTAGTGATGGCGGGGGTGGTGGTAATTTTTTTCATTATATAATGCGATACGCTGGATATCCTAAATTGGCATATAGAAACCCAAGGATGTACATGACTACCAGCGGTGTTGCGTTTGTTGGATCTCTAGGTATAATTTTGTTGGCCATATGTGGGTTTATAAGCGATACATCTCCCACTCAGGCACGTTTTGTTGGGATGCTAATGTGCATTTCAATCGTATTTGTCACCTGCAGTTACGTGTGTATTATAGTAACTATGCTGCCAGGGTTTTATACAAAAACGATAGAAAAGTTTGTATTCTACTCATACTGTGTAGTCTGCTGCATCTGCGGATTTGTCTTCTTCATCTTGACTTGGATATCTAAGCTACGAAAGAGGCACCGTAATGGAACTAATTACGGTGATGTGGTCAGTGTTTCGGCTGTCGTTGGTTTTTCGGGAACCTTGTTACCTTCTATATTTATGTTTAAATTTGGGATCCAGGAGTAACTCTTCAATCTCTCTCTCTCTCTATATATATATATCAGTGCAAGACCCGTATTGGATCCTATTTTAGCTATTTTGAGCTGATCTCTAATTCAAGATACTTCATTGTTGATGTATTATAAAATGAAACGACCATTGCTAATTTTGCTAAATTTGATGGTGAATGTGTCTTCAGCAATACATAAGAGGATAAGAGAGAGTGCGTCACTCTGCCTAACCCCACTCATATAGCTAAAATGTCCCATTGCCTTACCATTAACCACTATCGAAAGTTTTGCAGAGCTAAGAATAACTTGGATCCAACGGCCAAACTGTTGACAAAATCCAAAATCAGAGAATATGTTAAGCAGAAAATCAATATGACAAAATCCACTCAAGCCCATGTCCATTATAAATGGAAACTGGGCTTGGAATGACCACTCAAGCCCATGTTCATTATAAATGGAAACTGTGTTATATTGATACTTAAGGAAAATCTTTAGTTCAACACTGCTTGAATCTTGAAAGCTTTCCTTGTATGTAAGCTATATGTGTTGTTTATGCCAAAAATCTCATCAGCAAAAACAACCATTGATCATAATAAAAGATAGACGAAAATGAAGATAACACAAAAGATTTAACGTGGTTCGGCCATGATTAGCCTACATCCACGGGTAATGAAGTTGGAGTTTTTATTTATATCTGGGTTACAGTTGAGAATGAAGCAGAGGAAGCCTCCATCCGGCCAAAAAGTCCCCTTCTTCTTCTCTCTAAAATTATATTTATAGGGATAAAAAGATAATAATTACTAAAATACCCTTCGCCACATGTCATCAAGGTTCGCCACGTATCGATGGAGATTCTTCTAAGCTCGCCATGTGTCGTAGAGGATTCACCACGTTTCGCCATGTGTCAACGGGATCCGCCACGTGTTCTTATTATCCTTATCTTCAAAGTGACCTCTATCCAAAAGTTGGTGCGGAATTGACTTGGTGCATCGGGATTGATGACGTCACTTCGGGAAAATGATGATGTCGCTTCGGTCCAAATTGGGGTTCGGAATTGATGACGTCACTTCGGGAAATGATGACGTCGCTTCGGACCAAGTTGGGGTTCGGTCCAAGTTGGGCATCGGACTTGATGACGTCACTTCGGGAAAATGATGAGACTTAGGCCCCGCTGATGTGATCTTAGGGATAAAGATCAGAAAAAATTCTAATGGATATAGTCTTAGTTAATCTCATTATGTTGAACTTGTGTTTAGAAAATATGATTAGTTTAATTGTTAACGTGCTTGTACTCCGTATGATCCTTTTTTTAGACTCAAAAAGAATAAGGGTAATGGAGTGTAATAACTAGAATACTCACGTGTTATAGGAAGTATGATGTATTTGATGAACTGTACGAGACCAGACATTGCTTATGTTGTGAGTAGGTTTACCAGTAATCTAGGGCAGGAACATTGGGATGCACTTATTAGAGTGTTGAGGTACCTGAAATACAGTTTGACCTTTTGTTTGAATTATAAGAGGTACCATGCCGTCCTTGAGGGATTTTTTGATGCAAAATGGATATCATACTTATAGGAGTCTAAGTCTACGAGTGGATATGTTTTCACTCTAGCAGGTGGGTCTGTTTCTTGGAAGGGTCCCAAACAGACATGTATAGAACTATGGAATCAGAGTTTATTATGTTAGAAGACATTCCTCTCTAGCATAGTCCTGTGCCAGCTACATCTATACATTGAGATAGTCAAGCTGTAATAGATAATGCTAAAAACAACAACTACAATGGGAAGTCTATGCAGATTCGTAGAAGACATAATTCCCTGAAACAACTAATCTCAACTAGCGTTATTTCCATTTACTTCGTGAGGTCCAAGGAGAATATCGCGGACCCTTTTAAAAAAAGTTTGTCAAAAGAGATAGTTAGTAATGCATCGAGGAGGATGGGGCTTAAGCTCATTAAACAAACTTTCCATGAAAGATACTCAACCTTGCTGACTGGAGATCCCAAGATCAAGGTTTTGAATGAGACAACTAATTTGTGGTGGGCTATAGAAAACACTATCGAAGAATTTTATTCTATGTCCCTTCCCTATGATGTAGACGTGATAGTGTGACTGCATGTGGAGGGTGATTTTTAAATAAGTCTTAATGCGTTATAGTTTCAATTTGATATTTAAGTGAGGTGTAGAAGTAAACACTCTTGATGAAACTCATCTATCTGAATGAGGGAATGACTCGCTTCCTACAAAAATTGAGTTGATTCTCTAAAGCATTTTAAGAAATGAGATACGACCAGGGCCAAAATAGACACAACTCACAAACTTGACAGCACCTAGAGAGATATCACGTGTGGGAGTTATTAATGAACTATACCAAACGATGGCAGTTCAAGACATCGCGTTCACTATCCATCAAGTAGTTCAGGTAATGTGTCTCTAAGCAAGGGTTCAAGACCTTATGGACACCTCTTGCCTCTAGTGGTATTTCTCGCTTTCTGATATCTGATTTTCTATCGGTTTTTCATTCATATAGGGGATTGTTGGAGAAAATAATTTTAATATGTTTTGTTTTTGGTCTTCATGTGAATGGATCTTAGGACCAAGGGGTCACTAAGGACAATAGCTCATTTTCACTATTTGTGAATGAAACCTTTAGTCTCACGTATGAGAAACTAAAGATGTTTCCTCTCCGTATTACTAGGAAAATTGCATCTTAGAGTGTCCCTTTGGATCAACACACTTTTGTGTAAGGGAGAGGAATTAGTCAATGGGCTAGTTGGTGCAACCACATATTTCAAACATGCGCGGTGTTTCGCACCGAAACACGCACCCCGACATCCGTCTGGTCGGGCGGACGGGGTGGGCTCGGGTTCGGGTGTGGGTCAAACAAGACTTATCTTTTTGAACAAAATTCTTTTGAAATATTTTCTAAATAAATTTAAATCTTGTCTTAATAGGCATCTAACCCGGCGGATATTATTTTCTTTACAACATCATGTCGGCATTTTCTGCCAGTTTTCTTTTTACAACATGATGTCGACATTGATTTGGTTTAATTGCTGAATGATTTTTTCTCTTCTTCTTCGCCTATAAAAAGAACACAACCTCTTCATTCCAATTCAGCCCAGAGCAGGCTACTATCCCTATCTATTTTCCCCTTTTCTCACTTTGCTATGCACTTTGCTTGTTTATTTCTTTCCATCATCTCTTGTTGTTGAGTTCGTATGAATGGGTGATTTGTATACAAGTCATAACGGGCAGTTCTATCCTGGACACATCTCCGTTGTGGGGATATAGCATCTTTCATTATTGAGGAGCACCCGTAAATTATTGTGTTAAAGATAATTTATTCAGCAAGTGGCTCAGTCCTTGTGTGTTGTTTAAAATCAATGATTAAATTCTTAATTTTTGTAATTATGTTTACTATTTTATTTTTAAGCTTTTTATTGTTGGAGACACAACAGGGAATACTTACTGATGTGAATAAGGGAAGGTTTTTGAAAAGATATTTATGTTACTAATATATTCAGCAACAGATATTTTGTCACAGTCATTTGGAACCGAAATATGTTCCTAAAAATGCATTTTGCAACTGATTAGCATCCCTATTTTTATTAGCAACGGTTAGTTTTTACAAAAATTAGGAAAGAATATAAGAGTGCCAAATTATTCACATTAAAATGATCCGACGGCCTAGTTTCAAAGTAAGCCCATTCGACGTCCAGGATCTTCCATAGTTTTCAACTGCTTGCGCTGTTCATTCTTAGCCCTTTTAAAGAGTAGGTAGAACTGAGAATTTATTTCTTTGAAATGGTGCAAATTTCCGAGAATTGTAAAGAAACCTATCTATAGTGTAACAACAGTGGAAAAAAACGCAGAACACATAAACATATAACGTGATAAAGTGATATGGTGCTTGACCACCAAACTTTTAATAAATTAAAGCAAGGTAAAAATTCCACATTAAAGAATATTATTCCAATTGTAAGGCTGCCTGTTTCTTTAACATTTTAACCAACAAAATAAAAGTAATCTGAGTTACAGAAATTTCTTTCGGGTATTGATGGGAAGTGATGGACGGCAAATCTTAAGCTGGGTTAAAGTCATACGGATTCTATAATTTTTAGACGTAGATCATTGGTTTAGGTTCTATGCCATACAGATCAAATGACCTTTATACATAATGAACATTTGACATGGTTCGTCAGTTTTGCTCGTTCTTGTTAATGGATAAACAGTCTTTAATTTTTTCTAAATTTGTTTGTTTATATATCCAAATTTTGCATTATTTATTTTGTTGGTAACCAACTTGATTTAAGAGGATATCAAATTAGGTTTTCTTTATTTTTATTAATACAAGAGTATTACGGATATTTTATCATTTGAAAAAAATATCCACTAATAAAATTTCAACCCTATGTAGATATAGCTGTGAATATCTTCCAATTTATGAAAGTATTCCCCAATTAAATATTCTTTATTAATGTAATAGTTTTTATTTAACATTAATATATTTTTGACGAAACCATATTAAAAGCATGCCCTATGTATTACCAAATGTTGCTATCGGTGTAAGTTCTTTTTTTTTTTTTTTTTGTCGAAAAGGCTAAATTTATAACTGAAAAGAGTTACAATCCATCGCTTCCATCACTTATTCATTATAAAATACTAGCATCCCAATTGAATAGAATGCTAGACACACATGGAGGACTAAGTGAAAGGTGTATAAATTGGATAATTTTAAAACATTGCTAGCTCTAACTTCAAGTATTAAATCCCCACTCGATGATTCTTAATTTGTTGTTGAAGACTCTAGTATTTTTCTTCCACAATGACCAAATAATTGTATACGTACGACAGAATTTTCAAGATCTGAGGATTCTTACCGGATAAACAGATAAAGGGTGATTCCTCTAAGCTTCAAAATTGTATAGCATTGCTTCATTCATACTCCAAGAGATTTTAAAGGCCTAGCTAGATAAAATAAAAGCAGACTTCCCTTGCTAGTGCGGAATGGAAAAATAGATGCTTTGCATTTCTCTTCCCCTTGTTCCAAATCGTGTCCGGCACAACTACCTGTATATAACATGGTAAATCATCCCAAGACTACAAAATATTATGGAGCAATTTATTATTCCCTCCGTTCCACATTCAATGGGCATTTTGGAATTGTCACATAGATTAACAAAAATAAAAGAGAGTAATTTTTTTTCTAGGTCTACACTTATTCATATCTTCCTAAAACATTTAAGCCTCTTAATTATTAGCTGTATAGATGAAAAGTGTTCAGAACATTTAAGCCTCTTAATTATTAGCTGTATAATGAAAAGTGTTTAGAAATATATAATGGAATATTTAAAAAAGTCAATTAGAAAGATGAGTCTGTATAAATTTTTATATTTGTGTATGATTTTAAAACAAGGCTAGATCAAAAAATATTTGGAGAAAATATAAAAACCCTAATCTATTATGGAACATGAAAAAAAAACCTCGAAACCCTTGTCTAAAGTGGACAAAGGAATATAAAAGACCATATAAATAAGCAATATTGTATATTGTTTTTATTTGAACTAAGAACTGCCTAAGAGATCAGCATCTTACCATTCTTGATGATTGACCAACCGACAAGTCAGACATAATAGATCTCTGTATCACTCTGATAAACTCGAATGTGCAAAATCAGCCATTCCAGTGATAATTCTGGATACTGCTGATTCCCGAAAAGATAAAAAATCTAGCAGTAGAGCATGATGATATTGGTAGGTATCGCCAATACAATTTCTATCACCTCCGATATAACGATACAGTAGCAAAACTGTCAGCCGGTGTTACAGCAGCTAAGGTCACCAGTGGATCATGATCACCTGAAGACTGAATTACATAAGCATACATAGTTTATTAATTCTTTGGCAATACATACAAGAAAACTTGGAAAAAGATAGTCCATGCATGCATGCAATTTTAGAACTAAAATTTATGTATTTTTGTGAAAAGAGATTTTACATAATTGAATAATTGTATTTTGTTTATAAACGTGTTACACTCTTTTGATTCAAGTGTTTAAAGCTTGTGTGTGGTTGCACTTTAATGAGAATTTTTTTCTTTTGCTTTTTGAACTGGCTGTAAAGAATATCATTCCGATTGTTTAAACCTTGCGTGTGCTAGTTAACCTTAGCACCCACAAATCACTTCCAGACATTGTTTCGATCTAATGTTCGATCGCGTCTTCTAAAATCTATTACTAAATCTTAGTCTTGAGTGAAGCACAATTCATATGGTTGACATATATATACATATACTTGGCCAAATTTTTAAACTACAGTCGCATAATTCTAGCACTTGAGTCCTTCAGTCAAGTTTTTCATTAGACATTTACATCTTGCAAATTCTTCAGAAAAAGGCTATTAGAAATGTTAACCAAAGTTCTTGATTACTGCCGAAAAAAATTAGATTCACGTCTTGCTAATCTAGATGAAGTATTTACTTGTTTTCGTAGATCTCCATTACACGTAGCAGTTTTGTCTGATGACATCAAATTTGCAAACAGAATTATATCTTTGAAACCTAGCCTTGCATCGAAAAAAGACAACCAAGGATGGACTCCACTTCACCTTGCTTCAGCAAGAGCAAGTCTTCAAATGGTGAAATTGTTGTTGAATGCTGAACCTAATGCTTGCTTAGCTAAAGATGAAGATCAAAGAACACCTCTACATCTGGCAGTTATGAACGATCGAGTGGAGATCATGGAAGTACTAATGGAAGAAGGACCACCCCAGCAAGCGGCCATTAACCCAAAGAATTATCAAAACGGTGAGACCATACTACACTTCTGTGTTAAAAGTAACTGTAGTGTTAGGACCCTTGAGCTATTGGTAGACAAGTTGGCGCTTGCACGGACTTCAGACCCAAGTGTTATTATCAACTCCAAGGACTACAATGGCAAAACAGTCTTGCAACTTGCTGCAGAAACAGGAAAAACTGAGGTACATTAAAATTTGTTTATTTGCATATATGATTTTGTGAAAATTTGTGTTGAATAGTATATATAACTTAAAACCCATAAACTTAATTGTGTTTCGCAGATGGTACAGCATATACTGGAGAGTGGATATTTAAAACTTGAAATAACTGATTCTGATTTTGCTGAAGCCTTGAATGCTTTATCACCAGAAAATAAGAATGATCTAAAAACCGGGTTTCTTAAGTACCCCGGAGAAGACAAGAAGCATAAGAGTAAGACTTTGCCTAAAAATGGTGATGAGCATGAAGGGTTGAAAGACAGAGTTAATGCATTGATGGTGGTGGCAACATTGATAGCAGGAATCGCCTTTCAAGCTGCAATGAACCCTCCAGGTGGGGTTTGGCAAGATGATTCCAAAGTTAACTCAAGTACTGACCCCGTTACTTTTGCTTATCATCTTGATCGTATGTTTAGCACCCCTATATCTGGTAGTTTGGATAGGTACATACAAGACAACTTGAATAATAATGGAAACAACGTGAGACAAAATAATATCATTAACGATTTTGTGGGTGTTCTAATGCATACGTTCGGTACGGATTATTACGTTACGGGATATAAAGGTTTAATTTTGGAAGATTCCGCTTTTACTGATGTTGTTTCAAGCCACAACAACAGTGATGGTAATGGTGGTAATTATTTCCCATATCTTATACGCTACGCCGGATATCCTATATTGGCTTATACATACCCGGCCAACTATGTGGTTTACACAGTTACTAATGGAGTTGCGCTTCTTGCGTCTCTAACTATAATAACTTTGGTCGCATGTGGGTTTATGATCGAAAAAACTATCAACCAAGTTCGGTTTCTTGTTGTGTTGATGTGCATTTCCATTGCATGTATCGCCATCAGTTATATGTCTATATTACAAGCGATGTTGCCAGATTTTTATAATGAATCAAAACGTACCTTTATAATACTCCAAGTATTCTTTGGAATCTGCTGCATTTTGGGAGCCGGGCTATTCATTTGGAGTTTTGCAAGGGAATTAATTAAGCTACGAAAGAGGCACCAGCATTTTGGAGTTATTAATTACTTTGATTACATTGAAGCATTCTTCTTCGGTATGGATGCAAAGGCTGCAGGAAAACTGATTTTATTTACTGTTAGTTACTTTGCTTTAAATTTTAATGGATTTATTTATTATGGTAGTTGGGGTACCATAGTAAAAATCAGAAGAAGTTAGGGATAAATTCTTTGATGAGTTCCGGCAGAGAGTTCACTTGGGCTGTTTAGAATTATCGGTCTACTGTTTTACGGTGTTTTTGTGTTTGATTGGCTGTGCTTGTTTATAATATTTGAAAATAAATATACTACTGAAGTTGTTTTTATTTTTGTTTTACCCTCTTTTGGATCGATTTAGCTAGCAAGATAAAAGCCTAATTAAAAATTAAAAATGAATAAAGTAGTTGAAACTAAACAAAAGCATGGTAAAATATGATGATTGTGCCCCGAAATACAAAACCTTATTTTTGGCCCTCCAAATCGACTAAAGTATATGACACGTAAAGTTTTTCCCTATTTTACTATGTTGCAGTTTTAACCTTATTTTTGGTTGAGCCTGCTCAAGACTCGACTCGGACTTCGAAAAAAACCCTCTCCTGGTTTATAAATCTTATCTATCAGAAATTTTGTAGCATCGGTTGAGTTGTGAGAAATATTGAGAGAAATGAGAATTTGTTATTAATATGTCTAAAATGATTCAGTTGCTACATCATTGGTAGAAACAGTATGTAAAGGTAAAACAAGGACATGTGTCCTAATACTTCAGAAGTCAATAGTAAATCAGTCAACAGAAAAAGACTTGCTTATACTTTACACACCCCTTCAAGCTGACAAAGGATAGAACAAAGCAATTTATTAGCTTGAAAACAAAATAACAAAAAGCTAAACAAAATAACAAAAAACAAAGAAAAGAGCAAAGCTCATCTGCAGGTATTAGAGCTTGCAGAAGAAAAAGCTTCAGCATCAACAGAAGAAGAAGCCCCAGCAACACAAGAATCCCCAAGTTATTGACTTGAAAATGTAAGAGAACAAAGACCTTTGGTGAAGGTATCAGCTAATTGAGCTTTATAACTAACATGAGAAACTTGCAGAAAGCCACTGGCCACCGACTCCCTTATGATATGAAAATCAATATCACATGCTTGGTCAAAGCATCAAATACATCATTAGAAGCCAAATAGCACTTCGTTATCACAGAACAACATAATTGAAAACCTGACTGCCATGTGCAAGTCAACAAACAAATAGGAAAGCATCTGTGAATTTTTCTTAAGGTTATGTCTTACATATCCTTTTTAAATGAATTGATTAGTCCAACCACGTGGATAGTTAAATGTGTTTCTTTTTTTTTCTTTATTTTTTGTTTTTGTTGGTTGGGGTCTTCTTAATCCCCTTTTTTTTCCAGAAAAAAAAAACAGCCCATCAAACTTAACAGTTAAATGAAATGAGATTCAGACTATCATTAATTAAGAAAATATCCCTATAAATTGAGGAATACATAGAATTGTACCAATCTATCTATATTGATAAGAGATGTTTTAAAACTATAATTGATTAACTTATCCCTTTCATATTTTTATTTATTTTTTATTTAATATTTTTTAAATTTTTAATTTTTAATTTTTAAATTTTAAGTTTAAAATTTTTAAATTTTTAATGGTTCATTTATTGATTTATGCTTATTACTTTTTAGTTAATTTTTTATAAAATATAATAATTTAGAAAATAAAAAAGATTATAAATTAAAAAATAAATTACAAGTGTAAGAGATAGTTTTACTGTGATAAAATATATATGGAAAATAGAAATGCTAGTGAAAGTTTTCCCGGGGATCCAATGGTCCTCATCCAAACCCTCTATCACTGAGATGGTAAAGGATGAAGGTGGACCATCTTTTTTGTCTCAGTCGGGAGATATCTCGGGATAAAGATCTCGGAATAACTATCGTTTCCGTATACAAAAGGGATTATTAATTTTATTTTGAAACATCTCTATTTTATTTTATTATATATCTCTAAATTCACGATAATATCCCCGATTAAATGTTCTTAATTATATTTGGATCTCAAATAAAATAACTCATGTGGGCAAAAAAAATAAATATTACTCATATATGTATGTTCCTTGAAATACTTTGTATCTAGAAAATTTAAAAACTAAAACCAACACAACCAGTTGAACTAAATTTCCAATATTCGCCGATGCTAACCACTTCCTCGACGAAATTGTCAATAAAATGAATACAAAATGTCATATGGCCAACAGGCCAAGCAATGATCACTAATCAGTCTCTAATTTCAAATATTATTACCATTAATCTTACATTAATTCATTATCAAATATGACAACAATCGTTATCCCAAATAAAACTATTACTCTCCTTTGACAAAAATAAAATGAATACAAAATGGCATGTTGCTAACACTCTGATTTTGTACATAGTTTGCAAAATGAGAGTTGACAGCCCTTACATTTTCAAGGTATATTGATCAGAGACAAATAGAGGGAGAAAAATGAAGAGTTTATCTAAAATGTGGAAGATGTTCTCTAACGAAGGATACTGGCGTCTCAATAATCTAGATGAAACGTTTACTAGTTTCAATAGTACTCCATTACACATAGCAGTTATGTCTGGTGACATCAAATTTGCAACAGAGATCCTATCTAAGAAACCTCATTGTTAAAGTTTGCGGGCATCCAACTCAAAACCAATTGGCAATGAGTGGAGTGGCCCTTCCATATTATATTTTAAGTTTATTATAGGGATATTAGCAATGTGGGACTATTATTCTTCACACGCCCCCTCACGTGTAGGGCACTCTCTGTGGGCCTCTAACACGTGGACCATTGTATGTACGGGTAGCCGTTGGGCTTACTCTCGTACGGGTCTGGCTCTG
>JAJJMC010031422.1:0-82448 GCA_023531435.1 Papaver californicum | reverse complement strand
AGTTTATTATAGGGATATTAGCAATGTGGGACTATTATCCTTCACACTCATCTTGCATTGAAACAAGACTCGAATGGATTTACTCCACTTCACCTTGCTTCTGTGAGAACAAGTCTTCGGATGGTGAGATTGTTGCTCAAGGCCAATCCTGGTGCTTGTATAGTTCAAGATGAAGATGGAAGAACACCTCTACATCTAGCATCTATGAAGAATCGAGTGGAGATCATCAAAGTACTAATGGAAGAAGGACTACCCGAAGCAATTCACCTAAGGAATGATAAAGAGACTATTACACTTATGTGTCAAAAGTAACACCAAATTGAAGACTCTTCAGCTATTGGTAGGCTACTTGGTGCCTGCACAACCTCCATACCCAAATTCTATATCTATCGGCTCCACTGACAACGATGACAACACTATCTTGCACCTTGCTGTGGAAATGGGAAATACGAAGGTATCTACTTAGTTTTCTTATTTAATCAATGATTCCCTGGTAATATTAATTTTTCGTCTCAACATATAATATAATTCATCTATACAACATGTATTGGGATATTGATTAACTTAATTCTGTTTGCAGATGACAAATTATTTACTGCTGAATAATAATGTGAGAATCAATGTAAATATCGAAAACAAGAAGGGCATCAGAGCCTTAAATATGTTATCGCAATCTGAAAGGGATGATCTAAAATTTGGGTTTTATGGCTACCATATACCCTACGACAAGTATAAGAGTACAACTTTGTCTAAAAATAGTGATCATGAAGGGCTGAAAGACAGGATCAATGCTTTAAATGGTGGTGGCAACATTGATAGCAGGAATTGCCTTTCAAGCTGCAATGAACCCACCAGGTGGTGTTTGGCAGGATGATTCTATAGTTAACTCTAGTACTGACCCTGCTCTTTTTGCTTATTATCTTGATCATATGTTTGGCCCTTCAATATCTGGTGGTTTGGATAGCTACATACATGACAACTTGCATTATCCTGCGATTGTTGAACCCGGTTTTTGGAATTTTCGACCCCTTAACCGTACAATTAAAGGAGAAGAAAATAGAGCTTATCCTATCCTTCAAAAGTTGGTGAAGAATCTAAGGAATACATATATGAGCGATGCATATTATCAACAAATGACATCAAAAGGTTTAATCCTGGAAGATTTCATGTTTACTGATATTGTTTCATTCTACAACGGCAATGCCATGAATACTAGCAGAGGTGGTTTTTTCCCTTATTTAATACGCTATGCTGGAAAGCTTATATTGGCTTATACATGGCCAAATCACTACGTGGTTTACATGGTTACTAATGGAGTTGCATTTTTTGCATCTCTGGCCATTATATTTTTGGTCGTATGTGGGTTTATGGTCGAAACAACTGTCAACCAAATTCGAATTCTCGTAGTGTTGATGTGCGTTTCAATCGGTTGCATTGCCTCAGGTTATTTGTCTATATTAATAGCTATGATGCCAAATTTTTATTTGGGAATATCTATTTTTGTTATATTCCAAGTATTTCTTGGAGTCTGCTGCATGTTGGGAGTTGGGTACTTCATTTGGACTTTGGCATGGAAGATAGTTGCGCTACGAAATAGAACGAGGCACCACCATATTGGAGTTATTAATTACTACCTTAAAGCACTCATCTTCAGTTTGGACGCAAAGGATGCAGGAAAACTGGTTCTATTTCTTGTTAGTTACTCTGGTTTTCGTATTAATGGATATATTTATTATGGTGAATGGTCCTATATTAGCTGGTTTTTGTATTAAAGGTTTTCCGTTTTGGGTTAAAACCAATTATAAGTGATATTACTTTCGTTTCAGCAAAAATGTTATTATCATTTTTTTATTTTGGTATATTTTTAGATTAAAATAAAAAAATTGATAGTAACATTTTTACTGAAATAGAAGAAGTATGTTTTTATGGGTTCAGCCTGTTTAGAATTATTGGACTACTACTGTTTATTACGATGTTTGTGTACCGATTAGTTGTGTGCTGGATCGTTTATAATATACTATTAGTTGTTTAATTATGTTCTATTCTACTTCCTTCAATGATGATCAAATGAACTAGCAAAACAATGAAAGATGTTTAAGGGTTCGTGAACCTTCCAAACCTGGACTGATGTTGTGTCACCGGACAGTGAAACAAATGAGTCTGAAAAAAGGTTCGTTATTTCCAAAGGACTAGCTAGTTGAGAAAAACCTTCTGCCATTGCACTTGCTAATTCCAAAAAAAGTCTGACCTGAAATATTTCATTTGCGAAGATTTATTGTCAAAATCAGTATGACCCAGTTACAACTTCGGCGAATTGAAGCATTAGAGTATGAAACTTTGGTAAGAGTCAAAAACCAAACAGTATACGAGAAATAAACCTGCAAAAGCTGAGCAATAACAATCCATAGAACTTGTCTTTGGTCAGCTATACCGTGCCAAAACTAGGCCTACAATCAAGATGCAGGGCCTCTTTTGGTGCTTCTACTAGTGCATATATTTCATAATTGACCTGAAGAGTGCTCCCTGTAAAACCAATTACATTTTCACTTTCATAGCTTTCATTATTGTGTTACCAATCTTCTAGTATTTTATAGCTATGGAGCATTATTTTTAAGTGAATGCCGTGATACTCTTGGTGTTAATGTCTAAACAAAGGAAGTATTAATGATGTTAAGGTACTCGGTAATTCTTCTGATTTACAGATTATGTTGCTGTTTGCGTACGTTTGGAAAATAATCATATAATACTAGAACATTCTTTGAGTCAAATGCTAGCTTTGACAATTGTTTTACTCCCTCGATGATCGAATTAACTAGCAAAATTAACAACACTGTAGTTTACAGCCACATACCTGATTTAAGAGTTCATGCCCAAAAATGGAGAGCGAAACAAATCTGAGCTTAATTGAGTCCCAGAAAAGGTCTGACATTTCCAAAGAGTTTGCTTGCTGAATTAAACCTTCTGCTGCTAAACTTTCTCGTTCCAGAAAAAAAATTCTACCTGCTGAAATTTTTCCCTTGCCTTTGTAGTAAACTTCAACATAAACCAGTTACAATGGCTGCGACCAAAAAACATTAAACCTTTGATGTTTTTGTAGATGCAAAAATCAAATAGTATCTGAGAAATCACCCAGGAAAAGTTGATCAAGAACAATCTGTAGAAGTACTTGCCTTTGGTCAGCCAAAATTAGGCTACAACCAAGACGCAGGGCCTCCATCGGTGCTTTTACTAATGCACTTCGTAATTAACCAGAAGAATGCTCCCTGTATTCATAACCTGTAAAAACAATTACTATATAAATTCGGAATAATTTTGAGAGATTAAAACGCAAGGTATCAGCATGAAATGAAATGAATAGATTTGGTTCAATCACCTTGAAGATGGTAGCCTGTTATTAGTAATTGCAACAAAACCTGGTTTCTTATCCAGAGGTTCAAACAAATACTTGGCTTTATGGTTCAACAATCCTAATTCAGAACAAAAAGTCATACGGATGATCTTCATTCATGGATAGACAAAAAACACTATGGACAGCCACTGAACCAAAGGTGTGCTCCACCACCCACTAGTAGTCTGAGAAGCGCAATTTGCTTTTGTCAATACTGTAATTCAGATTCATTACAAAATGAGACACAAAAAACATAAATATTGAATATTTGCTAAATATTTCTAGGAAGAGAAAAAATGGTGAGTCTATCAAAGGTATTCCAGAAATTTAGTGATTATTGCGGAAAGATGTCTAAAGACTCTCGTCTTGATAATCTAGATGTGGTATCTACTAGTTTCTGAAGAACTCCTTTACACATAGCAGTCATTTCTGTGGCATCATCTTGCAATGATAATAGACTCAAATGGGTATACTCCACTTCACCTTGCTTCAGTCAGAACAAATCTTCAGATGGTAAAATTGTTGTTAAAGGTCCAACCTGGTTCTTGTGTGGTGCAAGATGAGGATGGAAGAACACCTCTCCACCTAGGAGCTATGAAAGATCGAGTTGAGATCATGAAACTACTACTGGAAGATGGATTGTCTGATGCAATTCACATAAAGAATGATGAAGAGACTATACTACACTTATGTGTTAAAAGTAACAGTACTCTAGAGACCCTTGAAAGTCTTTTCCAGTCAAAATTCTAATGAGATACAGTGTATGTACATTAATTCTACTTCTCCATTATTACTCTTTTACACAGTTGGCAGAGTTCACGATCATGATGCTTTTGAAAACATGCGAAATTGCACTAATCGAGTTCTTGACTTCATATTTGGGATATCTCTTCCTATAAGTATACCATCACTTGGCTTCATTTGCTATGATCACTTCATCTTCTTCTTGTTACATGCATGATTTATTCACCATTTTCTCCATGGAGCATTCTTTAACACATTCCAAACCTGCAAATGAAGCTGATGCAGACAAGTCAGTTGAGAATTGGCTTCCTGAGCTTGAGCATTTATCATTATCTTTGTCATCGGCATCTCTAGTAGCAAGCAATATTGATGTTTTGATAGAAATTTTAAAGCGTTTACCAGTCAAGTCCATACTTTGTTTCAAATCCGTTTCAAAACATTGGCTATCTCTCATGTCTGATTCTCATTTTGCTTATAAGCATTTCAATCATCATAATATTAATCCCCGTCTTTCCGCTGCTGGACTATTCCTCTTAGAGCCTTCCTCATGTTGTAATGCCGAGTTTTTCTTCGTCGACAGAAGAATCGTACCTAGTGGTAGTGGTGCTATCGACCCGTTTGACAGCCTTAATTTCTTAGACAGTTTGATGCCAGAAATGAAGATTTTGCAATCTTGCAACAGTCTTCTTCTCGGCCAAAGTGGAAGTTTTCAAGATTCAAAGAGGAAGAAGAAGAAGAGACCCTGCCACCCGAATAATCTCAACTATCACATCTACAACCCATGCACGAAGCAATGCAAGACTCTTTCGTCTCTGCCTCGATCTCCATTCAATTCCTCTACTCCTATCTCTGTTAGCTTAGCTTTCGATCCATTGAAATCATTTCATTACAAAATTATTTGGATCTGGAAAGAAAGTAAACCAAATGAGGCTTCAGATTGTTTTCAAATGCATATCTACTCTTCCGAAACCGACACTTGGAGGCGCCCTGAAAATTCCATTTTTGATTCACCAAAGTACTTTGATCAAAACTCCGGAGTCTATTGGTATTGGACTTCCGAAACCGAAACTCTGAGGCGCCCTGTAAATTCCATTTTCGATTCACCAAAGTACTTTGATCAAAATTCCGGAGTCTATTGGAATGGATCACTGAATTGGACTGCCAATTACCTTGCTGATGCTGACTATTCCTATTGTTACATTATTGATCAAGATTTAGTAAAAAGAGTTCCATTGCCTCCGATTACTGACATACGTCATCCCAAAGAATAGTTTGGTGAATGCTCAGGGCATTTGTATTTTATCGAGATTGATGATTCTGCGCTCAGAACCCTTTATATCTTTGAAATGGAAACGGATGTGTGAGTTTTGAAGCTATTCTGACTGGAGCCCTGGGGATGGTTCCAAACTTAATGAGCGATTACTTCTTATGGGTCTCCCCGTTCTTTCTAGGTTTTCGTATATTGCACGTCATGGAAGAAGAAGAAGAAGATAATTTGAAGTTAGTTTTACACGTACCAGATGGTAAGGTGTTGTCCTACAATATCAAGGAAATGAACTTCCAGGAAATTCATTATTTAGGGCCAAAGTTTACTGAGGAATTGGTTATTGTCTATCAATTCATTGAGTCATGTCTGATGTTAAATTAAGGAGTTGTCTTATACCAATATGTAATTGACTAGACCCAATTTTATTTATATGCACAACACATTTGTGTGATGGTGTTGTGTCACATTTGTGTGAGTGTGTTGAGTCTGTTTTTCGCCATTTATGTTTTCCAAAACAAGGTTCGTTAAAAATTGCTAGATAGTTCCTAAATGTTAAACACAAACAGCAGTCTTCTATCTTTTACTCTTTCGGCACCAAATATCAATATCAGTACTCTTTATTCTTCTTCTTTGCCTTCATACATACCAATGGCTTCTGCAAGAATGGTTTTTTTCATTATCGCAATGATCATCTCGTTCGTTGATATATGGTTTCTCTACAAGATGGCATGGCTCCCTCCCCTGCACCTTTAATAGTGTTGATATGACTTGAATCAGTCGTTGGCCGGAATATTACGGGGAGTCCGAGGGGCAGAGTCCCTCGGCGGATTTGTTTTCCGTTTTCTAGTCGAATTAGGGTTTATTTCTTTACCCTATATATATATATATATATACGTTGTACCTAGAATATGTATCTCAGTATTCTGCTCTATAATAAAATCTGCTTTCTCTGTTGTGGATGTAGCTAACGTAACAGTTAGTGAACCACATAAATTTTTGTGTCTCGATCTCTATTATTGTTCTCGTTCGACCTCTCGTTACAACAAATTGATATAGGGTCTGCATTTGGACTTCAACTTCCAAATTTTGCTGTCTTTGTCTCTTTCTTGCTATCTCTTGTTGCTCTTCCTCTAAAGCTCTAAACCATTAAAAAAGTTAAATTCTCGGCCTCTGTGGATTGAAATGGAAGTTTCAAGTTTGTTCCATTTTGTATCTAAATTTAATGATCAATAAGATTTCCTTGTAAACAAATCGCCACATATGAAGAGTCAGTGCTAGGGTGCATGAGCCCGAGATCTTATAGTGCACACCATGAACAAGGCCCTAGTCATTGTTGGGTTGAAAACCCGTGAATGCGATTTCAGCGGATAACTGGTGGCCTGCCTGCGTGCACCAAAAAAAAACGCTTGTTTTCTATCATTTTTAACGTAGGACATGGTCCTTGCAATGCCATACCTCTTAATATTCCTTGGACATTTTAGATTCATAGACCATAGTATTGGAAAGTGTAACTTCATTTAAGTAAGTATACAGACAGTAATTTGAAAGTCTTTTTATTTTTTGGATTTTGGATTCTAAACATTGAAGATAGTCTATAGACAAATCATTGATTCCACTTCTCCATTACTCCTTATGGGCATAGTTAGCAGAGTTCACGATGATAATGCGCCTTTTGAAAACATGCAAAATTGCATTCCATCGAGTTCTTGATAATGCCAAATGCATTCATGCATCTTTGAGTGATATTCTCAAAGTTTCCCTATAAACATACCATTGGCTTGGCTTCATTTGCCATTCGCTTCATCTTCTTCTTATTTGCCTGATTTACCATCTTTAATATCCATGGAGCAATATATCCAAAATTCTGAATCTTCAATTAGAGGTGCTACAGGCAAGTCTCTTAAGCATTTATCTTTGTCATCGGCAGCGTCTCAAGTAGCGAGCAATATCGATCTTTTATTAGAGATTTTGACTCGTTTACCCGTGAAGTCTCTTCTTGGGTTTAAATCCGTTTCAAAACAATGGCTGTTTCTCATATCTGATTCGCATTTCTCATATAATCATTTCATTCAGAATCCAAATCTTTCCTTAACCGGACTATTCATATTACAGCCTTTGTCATGTTCTGATGGCGAGTTTCTCTTCCTAAACGGAAGAAACTTGCGTAGTCATAGTGGTACTAAGAGCCCGTTTGAAAGCCTTAATTTCTTAAACAGCCTTGTTCCAGAATTGAAGATCTTGCAATCTTGTAATGGTCTTTTTCTCTGCCAAAGTGGAAGATTATTTCAATGGATGCACCCACCGTATAATCTCAACTATCACATCTTCTTCAACCCATGCACAAGGCAATGCAGGACTCTTTCGTCTCTGCCTCGAATTCCATTCCGTTCTTCTGCTCCTATAAACCTTCTCTCTGTTAGCTTAGCTTTTGATCCATTGAAATCGCCTCATAACAAACTTGTTTGGATTTGAAAAGGCGGTAAAAATCATATCTATTCTTCCGAAATGGACACTTGGAGGCTCTCTCACAATAAAATCGCTGCACCTAAGTACATCTATTAAAAATCTGGAGTCTTTTGGAATGGGTCGTTGAATTGGATCACCGACCTTTCTATTGCTAACTATTCCTGTTGTTACATTATTAATCAAGAGTTAGTAAAGAGAGTTCCGTTGCCTTTGATTCCTGGCAGATGTAATGGAATCAAGAATGTGTACTTTGCTGAGTGCACGGGGCATTTATATTTCATTGTGAGTACTGATGCACGGATGATTGCTTCTCCCATTCATATCTTAGAAATGGAGATGGATTTTGGTTGTAAAATATTTCGTGAATCTTGAATTGTTTCCGTTTGCAATCCCGGGTATGGTTGTTGACTCATCTAGCATTAATGCAGACTCAGTTTTCTGTGATTTCTTTATCTTGTTTGTCCAGGAAGAAGAAGATCATATGAAGTTAATTTTACAAATACCCAAGTGGTAGGGTGGTGTCCTACAATACCAAGGAAATGAACTTCCAAGGAAATTCATAAGTGTAGGTACTACGGGGTTATCGTTCATCAGTTCGTTGAGTCACTTGCCCATGTCTGATTTGATATCTGCTGTACTCAAAATTGGTGTCCTGTAATGATATGTATTTGAGTAATAGTTTCATTTCACTTTCTTGTGTATGTGTTTGTCTCAGATCTATGCAATTGATATGGTTTCCAAAACAAGGTTTGTTATGAATTGTGCAAGCAGCTTGACTTGCTGGGTTTAATGGATGGGTAAATTTTAGATTATTCATACATTAAATTGGTCTGCTAGGTTTACTCTGAGAAACATATTTATTCAAGTACACGAATACACATTGATTATATGAGAAATTTTCTGTTGTTTACAACTTGTATGATACAAGAAGAATGATCGGCGAAACACATTGGAAGCCGTGAAAACTAAAGAATATAGATACAAATAGAATACAGGCAGAAGCAAGAGGGTGTGCGAGACCCTAGGCTTCTGTTAACCTTCTTCACTCAGAAAGCCCTTATCTTCTAACAACCTAGAGCTTCTGACATATGCTTCAGTTGGCATTAAGCAGTTTCAAAGCAGCTTCAGCTCAGTCTTCAAATAATTAACAACGAGGAGAAGAAACAAGTACAAACTGGGGCTGCTTCTCTTTTAGATCAGAAGCAAATTTTACGATAGCCATCGGACGTGCAAAACATGATACGTAAGTGTCAGAAAATGGAGCACAAGCATATGCTTCTTGTTTCTCAGTCCAAGGCTTTTGGTGATGTGGTAGAGGACCCTGAAAACGCATGTGTTTTCTGGTAGGAACCCTTGTTCAGTGGTAAATCTCTGTGGAGAAGGGATTCTACGTCCCGGTTGACATGACTGATTATCCCAATTGCTTCTTGTCTCTCTGTAAGATGCCCAAGTTACGCTATACAGTCCAGAAATGATAAGAGATCCGCCTATGATGCTGCACATGGAAATAAGACAAGTTAGATTTAGCCTCAGGTTCTAATGGCCTAAGCTTAAATATGCCTACTGTCGTGGTTGCATTTGAAATATGCCAGGCAATGTATTAAACAAATTATTGTCACGTGTATATTCTATAATTAGATTTTGGGATGCAGAAAATCGGAAAATTATCAGAAGCAGGAATGTCATCTACAAGGAAAAATCAAATGCAGTGGAAGAACCAGAGGCACTAGAGGTAAAAAAATTTGCTTATGTTGATTTGGATGAGATTTCTAAAATCAGTGTACATCAGAAGGTTGTCCAGAACTAGGAAAACGAAGTGCCTGAAATAGAGCAGGGTAGTCCAGCTTCTCCTAACCCCAGTACTCCGGTTCCCACTCTAAGGAGAAGCAGTAGGGTATCCAAAGCAGTAGATCGTTATTCCCCCTCTCTTCAGCACATCTTGTTGTCAGATGGAGCTGAGCCTGAAAATTATGCTGAAGTTTTACAAGTTGAGAATTCGAGCAAGTGGGAGTTAGCTATGAAAGATGAGATGGATTCTTTGCTCAAGAATCATACTTTGCAGCTAACCGAGCTACCAGAAGGGAAGAAGGCTTTGCATAACAAATGAGTGTACAAATTAAAAGAAGAGCATGATGGGAGTACATGTTACAAGGCCAGGCTTGTTGTGAAGGGTTTTCAGTAAAAGGAAGGTCTAGTTTACACTGATATATATTCTCTCTAGTTGTGAAGCTAAATACAATCAGATTGGTTTTGGGAATTGTGGCTGCACAAAAATTATATCTTGAGCAGTTAGATGTGAAGACTGCATTCCTTCACGGTGATTTGAAGGAAGATATTTATATGGTGCAACCGCAGGGCTTTGCAATACAGGGAAAGGTGAATCTGGTTTGCAAATTGAATAAAAGCTTGTATGGTTTGAAACAACCTCCAAGGCAGTGGTATATGAAGTTTCACAGTTTTATGGGTACCACCGGCTTCACTAAGTGCGAATCAGATCATTGTTGCTACATACAGAGGTCTGAAAATACTTTTATGATTTTGCTGCTATATTGGATGATATGCTTATTGCAGGGCCTAGCAGTGAGGAAATAAATGATCTAAAGAAGAAACTGTCAAAGCAGTTTGCAATGAAATATTTGGGAGCTACAAAGCAAATTCTTGGTATGAGGATCATAAGAGATAGCATCATGGTACCTTGAAGTTGTCGCAGTCAGAATATGTGAACAAAATTCTGAAAAAGGTTAACATGGAGAGTGCCAAACAAGTGGGCACGCCTTTGGGTGGCCACTTCAAGCTAACCAAAGACCATTCACCTAAGACAACAGAAGATGAGGCTTATATGAAGAAGATTCCTTATGCATCGGCGGTTGGGAGTCTTATGCATATCATGATTTGCACCAGACCAGATATTGCACATGCAGTGGGAGCTGTGAGCAGGTACATGAGTAATCCAGGAAAGCAACATTTGGAGGCAGTCAAGTGGCTACTTCGGTATTTGAAGGGTACTGCAGATACATCACTTTGTTTCACAGGTTCTAGTATGAAGTTGCAGGGTTATGTTGACGCTGACATGGCTGGAGATATTGATAGTAGAAAGAGTACTACTGGGTATGTGTATACTTTGGGTGTTGGAGTTCTAATTTGCAGAAGATAGTAGCCTTGTCTACTACAGAGTCAGAATATGTTGTTGCTACTGAGGCGAGCAAGGAGATGATATGGTTACAGCGCGTTTTGGGCGAATTGGGTATGAAGAAAAGAAATGGAGTTTTGCATAGTGATAGTCAGAGTGCTGTTTTCTTAGCGAAGAATCCAGCATACCATTCCAGAACCAAACACGTAGATATTGAATATAATTTCATTCGATCTTTGATAGAAGATGGTCAGTTGACACTTGAGAAGATTGACGGAGCAAAGAATCCAGAAGGCATGTTCACAAAACCATTGACCCTTGAGAAACTGAAGTTGTGTGCAGCTTCAGTGGGTCTTCGAGCTTAATGACTGGTTAAGAGAGTTGCTGCGGTGATCGATGTGTTTTGAAGTTTGTTCAGAGTGGAGTTAGGACGCGTTGTGATGTGACCAGTCCCCAAGTGGTAGATTGTTATGTTTGTATAGAGCCTGATCGTGCACGACCCGGTTTCACACTTGACCCGATCCGACTGGTGGCCTGTTGGGAAATTAAATGAAACTTTTTGAGAGGTTTGTTTATGGAACAGAAGGACGGGTCGATAGAGAGTTGGGTTTTCTCCTATAAATATAATTTCCCTATCTATGGTTTGTATCTTATTATTATCATCGATGTATTTCGGAACTCTGTTTTTGAGATCATAGTGAAAACCGTAGTCGCTCCTTGGACGTAGCCTAAATTGGATGAACCAAATAAATCTTGTTTCTTTTATTGCTTTTATTTTGTTTTCTTTATAGCATCAATCCTAACAGTTTCAAACTACAATAACAGTAATGGCATTGGTGTTTTTTTCCCTTATCTAATACGCTACGCTGGATATCCTATATTGGCATATAGAAACCCGATGATTTATACGTTTTATATGAATACCAACACAGTTGCGTTTCTTTTGTCTATGATGCTAATTGTATTGGTCCTAAGTGGATTTGTGGACGATTATCATCTTCGACCTGTTGTGGTGCTGATGTGCGTTTCAACCTTTTTTTTTATCGGAAAAGAGAAAAATCATTGAAAAGAGAAGGTATTTAAGGGGGTACCTCAACCCAATGAATACAAGAACCCACAAGAAAAACAATGAAACGTATACAATCAAGGTCGCCGAAATAAAGAATCCCAAAGGGCTACAATCAAATTTGCCGTTAGACCTAACATTTTTATATTCGATTCGGCCCAAAAAAACGCTTGAAGTTTAACATTTCTAATGATACCTTCCACTCTTTTCTTTTTGTTTTCGAACACCCTTGCATTGCGCTCCTTCCAAATACACCACCAAATTGCTACCGGGATGTTGTTCCAAATTCCACTAAGACGATCATCTCCCCAATTTATTTTCCAAGATTTGACGTTTTGAGAAATGTTGGATGAATAAATCCAATTGCTCCTAGACCCTTCAATGAAGTAATCTCAAATCCTTCGAATCCTCCAACAATCATAAAATAGATGCTCGCTAGTTTCATCATTTTCGTCGCAAAAACAACAAAGGCTAGAGACCTCCATGCCCCTTCTTCGAAGTTTATCTTCAGTCATTACCCTATCGTGAGAGAGGAGCCAAAGAAAAAAAATGATTTTGCAAGGGTAATTGCGGCTCCATACAACATCAATTGTGTAATTTGGAAAATCTTGTTCCTCTTCGACCTTAAAACCATCTTTCACCGTATATTGACCATTTTCATTACCAATCCGAAGTCGACTATCCGAGACACATTCTTGAAAGGAAAAAAGTGGAAAGAAGATTAGAAATACTCGAGACTTCACTTGCTATTGATTGAGAGTATCTTTGTCTAGCCATATACTTCCATCTTATTTCGTTGTCTACTACATCGAACATACGAGCTACCACAAACTCCTTGGTCCTTGAAACTTCATAGGCCGAAGGAAACATGTCACATAATTTTCTTTCCCCGATCCAAACATCTTCCCAAAATCTAGTTTCCATTCCCGCTCCAACCTTGAATTTGATGTGCTTATTGAAACCTTCTAGTTCTTTATAAATGTTATACCAAAAACTTCCTCCTTTTGAATATTTAGGTTTGAGAGTTCTCCAACCGGTAGGGGATTCACCAAATTTTTCAACTATTATTTTCCCCCACAATGCATCTCTCTCTAAGCCAAAGCGCCACCACCGTTTCTTAACGGCATCAAGAGCCTACAAGATATTCACTCTATGGATATTTCGGACTCAACGGCTTCTATGGAATTATCATCTTCATCTGGATTGTTATATCTAATTACTTGATTGGATCTAATTACTTAGCAGCGTTCATCAGTATGAAGCCCATTACTGCAGGAAAGGTGATCATATGGATATTTGTTTACTGTGCTACCATTTTTGCAGTATTTTACAGCTCTAAACTGTTTTGAAGTGAATGTTAAGAGTCCCATTGGAGTACCACACATGTTTGTTTTGCCAAAACAAAAGAATTTTTGAAGATTTTACGGTACTTGGTTTTATGTTGCTGTTTGTGTACGTTTGTAAAACAATCTTATAACACTATGACATTCTTCAGGTCAAATGATAGTTGTTTCTATGTTCGTTCTACTCCCTGGATAATCGAATTAACTAGCAAAACAAACGACATTGTAGTTTACAGCCACATACCTGATTTAAGGTTCATATCTGAAAGTGAAGAGCGAAACATATTTGAGCTTAATGAGTCCCAGAAAAGGTCTGACGTTTCCAGAGAGTTTGATTGTTGAATTAAACCTTATGCTGCTAAACTTGCTTATTCCAGAAAAATATTAAAACTACTGCGACTGAAAACATTAAAACTCTGAAGCTTCTGTAGAAGCAGAAACTCAACAGTATCAGAAAAATCAACCTGGAAAAGTTGAGCAAGAACAATCCATAGAACGATTTTTCAGATGTTTTAAATATTAATGAATAAAAGTCTTGGAACATTTTAAATAAAACAAATGGTTCACAACAGTAAAACAATCTGAGCCCGAGCCCGTGCAACGCGCTGGTTGATCTCCTTGACTGTTTCAAAAAGAAACCAAGCCCATAACAAAAATATACGTCACTTGATTCGGGCAAGTTGGGTTAAAATGTCATAAAAAAAAATTCTGGATAGACCGTGATTTTTAACTATCCAAAAATTATACAGACACAAACAACCACAAAAATAAAATCCCCGTTATTTCCAGAGTGGTGAGATTCACCCTTTATATATCTATGCAGTTTTGTTGTGGTTTAAATAGACTATCTGTCCAGAAGCACTGATGCCATAAACCCTTTTATATGCCAAAAATACAAAGGCAAACAAAAGGTGTTGAGAGCCCTGTCACCCTGTACAGCTCTCAACACCCACCCATTCCACTAAGGATAACTTTGTAAATTCAACATAAAACTTGAAGGTCATCAAAGGCGTATATTCATCGCTATTGCGGACCATTAAATAATTTTTTCTCGAAAACCCAAAAAAAAATAAAAAAAAAATACTCCATCAAATACATCATCTCCAACTCAAAAATCTCATCCTTTTCTTCGTTTCCTCGGTCTCTGTTTCTGAGAATTTCACATCGAGAAAAAAGAAAAGAAAAAAGAATGGCTCAAAGAGATAAAGAAGAAACCAAATTGAAGATGATCGAATCCTTAACTCTCTGTATCAATAATTGTGGTGTTTATGGCAATCCATCAACCAAAAATATGTGTCAAACATGCTTCGAATCATCATCAAAGATCCAAATCTCAACAACAAATACAAAATCTAGCTCGATCCCGTCTCCAAATGAATCTGATTTGATTATACAACAAGAGGAAGGAGGGAAACTATCAAATAAAGTTGTTGTTACTTTTTCATCATCAGAAAAAATCAGATCTACCTCAATTAAGACATCAGATGATTCAGATCCGCTGGTTAAAAGTGATGATTTGATCAGTGAAGTCGATGAAAAGAAGAAACCAGTGGAGAAGAAAATTGTAAATCGATGTTCAGGTTGTCGGAAAAAGGTTGGATTAACAGGATTTAGATGCAGATGTGGTGAATTATTTTGTCCAGAACATAGATATTCAGATCGTCATGATTGTGGTTATGATTATAAAGCTCATGGTAGAGAAGCTATTGCTAGAGAAAATCCTGTTGTTAGACCTGCAAAAATCCTCAAGGTTTAATTCAACTGAAATAATTTAAAGATTTTTCCACCTTTTTTTTTTCCTTTTTTTTCTCATTTTTAATTTTTGATTTCTCTCTCTGTTGTATGTGTGGAGTGATGAAGATTCAATCTCGTGATCTAATGAAAAAGAAATTAATTTCAGTCTCATATATTAATTTAATTATTGTGATTATTTTGGGCTAAGAAGACTTGTGTTTGATTGTTGAATTAAACCATCTGCTGCTAAACTTGTTTATTCCAAAAAAAAAAAAAAAAAATGCTGTAGAATTCAGCATAACGTCTGCGCCTGAAAACATTAAAACTCTGAAACTGAACAGTATGTATCTGAGAAATCAACCTGGAAAAGTTGAGCAAGAATAATCCATAGAACACAACATGGGGCAAATTTACAAAAGACTGTATTTTTCCCATTTGAACTAAGAACTGCCAAAGAGATCAGGGAGGCCAAGCATCTTACTATATTGAATCGTCAACCAACCCACGCACCAGAAGTATACAACAAGAAAACAAGCTCGTTTCAAATACACAGAAAGATGGAAATTTCTTGCATCCAATATTCTAGCCAGCCTTGACTTCGATATCTGTAGCACTCTAACCAGAATGAGTACAGTCAGAGAAGTAGCCATTCCAGATACTGCTGATTCTCGAATTGCACGGTTAGTGCTTCCCTTGCTGGTGTACCAGAAACCTATGATCTTCATTGAGCTGTTGCAGCAGAGATAACCAATGACGGATCAATATAAGAAAAAGAATCTAATCTAAGGACCATGAAATTTAAATTAATTTTCCCCTTTAATGTCATGTGCCTTTGCATAGTTAAGAAAGACAAGGAACAAAAGGGTTGTAGTTCACTCACAGCGAGGAATATTTTCGAATCATGTCAATCTTAGATGGGTCTTTAGCTTGACAGTTGAAGAGATTATCAGGAAAGATATCCACATCGGAAATGCCAGGTGTGTACTTACAGTTGTAGGTTTCGTTCACCTGAAAATACACGCATAACAGTCTGAGGACAACATGGTCATTTAAGAAATCACCAGTCATAAGACATGATATTGCATGAATTCAAAATGAACAACATCAGCTGGGAGTTTCACAAACTTTCAATGACCTACTTTAAACTTGTCTTTGGTCAGCCATGTTGTGCCAAAAGTAGGCCTACAATCAAGAGGTAGAGCCTCCTTCGGTGCTTCTACTAACGCACTTCTTATTTCACCTGAAGAATGTTCCCTGTATTCAATCTGTAAAAACATTTGCATGAGTTCTGAATTATTAAGAATATAGGAAGAATTAAGCCACAAAAATAACATAAAAACGAAACAAATAGAGTGGGTTAGGGCACCTTGAAGATAGTAGCCCAATAGTAATCGTAACGACATCGAAACCTTGTTTTCTCAAATGGGTCAAACACATACTTGACTTTATAATTCAGCAGCCCTAGTTCACAAACCTTGGATAACCTAAGATCCACACCTACAGAGAAAAAAAAATATTGCACACTATTAATCAGCTCATGCAATACGTTACAGCAACCTTCAGAGTTCAGAATCCTTTTAAATGCCATACGAACCTAAAGCACAACAATCAAGCAACAAGCCCGATACCAAGTTGGCCCTCCACACACAATAAATGAATTCACTAAAGCTTTGGAAGTACAACTAACAACTTCTAACTATCAAAAACCTGAGATAAACATTCATAGCAAACAATGCCAGCAAATTCAGTCCAAGTTTAATTAAGCTTCAGACTCTCTTTCAACCCATAGGAAACTAACCAACGACCTTGGTAGGGATGCTCTGAGCTCATGTTGGTTCTAGCAAGTTGCTAGCACTCCAACGTGGCGCCCACGCGAACGCCATGAGCCAACAGAGATAGGCTGTGGGATCCATTCCATAATATTGGAGTGTTAGCACTTGGCAAGCATCAATGCCTAGTTTTCTTCTTTTTTTCCCATAAAACAACCAGAATCGCCAACAACCCAAACACATAATCTTCCCACTATCAACACAAACAAACGCCGCAAAATTCAGTGAAATCTCAATAACTATTGGCACCAAAATCATTCAAAATCTAATTACCCAACAGAACATGACATAACACAACAAGGCCATAGGTATTCTCCTACACTAAATTTTAGACTTTTACTCTTATGTGTAGTGAGAATGCCAATTCTGCATCAACAATATTTGAAAAATGACTGAACCAGATGTTATTTCTTAATCCCTAAATTCTCAATCAAAATCTTCAATGATCTAACAAAACATGGTAAATCACAACATGGGTTTTCTACTAAACTCATATTTCCTTCACCCCTTTCAATATCTCACCATAAAAATACCAATTCAACATAAAATTTCTAGTTGTTATAAACAGGGACAAAAACAGAAACCCTAAAACAAGAAATGAATATATGTACATACCTGTAGAGACAATCTTGCATTGAGCTGAGACTGAAGAAGTAGTAGTTGTAGTTGGAATTGAGAAATTATCAATTAAAATAGAGACAAAATCAGCAGTGAGGATGAAGAAGAAAGCAAGTAGAGAGAATAAGAAAGTGAAGAAGATAAAACTTATTAATAATACAACTATGTGATAACAGAGATTCTTCCTCTTCTTCTCTGATTGGGTAGTGGTGGTGATGGTGGTTACTTGAGAAATCTCCTGGGAATTTGAATCCATCCACCACAAAGAAAAGGTTTTGAGTTCAGTCTTTTACTAGAGAGGAGGAAGAGACAGATGTAGGACTCTTTTTAATGGAGAAAGACGTTCGATTCTATCAGAAAGTCAAAAACAGTCAATGGCAATAAAATGATGATTACACCACATAAATGGTCAAACCTCTCAAGAAACAAGTTTATATTCACGATCTGGGTTCAAAACTGAATATTCCCTGAAGCGATAGTTTGTTTGACTGTATCACTCCCTTACCAACGGATGTTTTGATTTGTATGGATTTTATAACATCCCCAAACAAATTGGTACCCCTGTAAGGGACATTGTTCTTCTAAACTATTTTAAGACCTCTCATTCACTTTGGAGTGGAGGATGTTCCCCTTAGGATTTGCTCCAAGGCAATGAGATGAAACCAGGGCCACCATGAATCTAATTTCTAAATATCACCAAGACCCAAAATTTGGCAAGTGGCCTAAAATCTACCCAAAATTTGGCAAGTGGCCTAAAATCTCTGGTAGCCAAAATTTTGTCATACGACACAGAAGTATGGATGGATGTTAATTGAAAGCATTGTAGTTAAGGATTTAAACAGTTCAACCCCTATTTTCCAAAAATACAAGGGTGGGGGACTGACATGATTCCAAAGGAAGGGTGGTCAGGCCTTCACTTAAAAGCATGGTCTGCTCTGTACAGAGCAAAACACCTAAGGAGGGTTCAATTATAAACAAATGAAAGAGTCCCATAAAAACCTTATTCACTTCTTAGTACATTAAATGGGAGTCATGGGACCATCTACCAGGTGATGGTACCTCAAGCCTTCCTACAACCTTAGGGTCATCTCCATTGTAGGAAACAGGACCACCAGTTTTATTATCAAGATTGCACTGCAGCATGAGCTTAAGGCTCATCTGCAGTTACCTGGTCCATTTTGGACCACTTATACATGGAACGCCTTTCAAGACAATGACTTCACTTCTGGTCTGGCAGAGCTTCTGGATTGATGTTTAATGGAGTTGAAATTAGGTGAACCTTAAGATCTGAAACAGGCTTGAGACGTCCCCGTTAACCAAGCCTCACCTTAACGAGAAAATCTCTAAGTGGCATCATAAAATCAAGCTGTGGAACTTTGAAAATTTAGAATACAGGACAAATGAGAATGTATATGCTGCAAATTGTAACTGCAACAGGATAAGTACTGCATGATATATAACTTCTACAATTCAGTGTCATATAGAAAGTAGACAACCAGTGAACCTCAACATAAAATACATATTCCTTCTGGTTTAGAAAAAGAAATGACGTAAACCTGAAAGTGCGAGTTAAACAACCACAACATAATTCTGTTGTTCTTTTTTATTTTGAACCATGAAACTTGAGCTTGTTTCCTGTTGTATGTATACTTCATCGCTTCATAGTGACTCCGTGGCAGACTTTTGTTTCCACAATCTGCAACAAATAAAAGTTAAAGATAAAATGCGACATAGACACACTTGTGTAAAATTAAGAGAATCTTTCCGTCTAGATTTGAAACCAACTGACCAGTTAGGGGAATGAGAGCTAGCTGCGGAGGAGCCAAAGGAAGCAACTGGCATTGACATTGAAAGCTGAGTCGTGGTGGAGAATGGACTGTGGTCGGAGTTCTCATTTTGATCTAACCAATAGTCTCTGGTTTTATTAGGCCACTCCTCGTAGGAAGATTGAACTTGAAGAGATTGATTCTCGTGTTTCATTGTATCTCGTGAGGCCGATTCAGAGTCGAAGGACCAATACTGTTGTCGATCAGGTAGTTTCGGGTGGTTGGTGGTGCTGGTTGCATACCTTAGGTCTTGCAGTGTGAGTGCCTGCGGGTAGTCACTTAGCGACAGCGAGCCATTTCTCAGCTTTGACTGAGAGACTAAGGTAGCTTGAGGTAAAATTGAACCATATGGGTTGTCTAGAGATGACTGCATTTCAAAACCCTTCACACTTTGAGAAGTATTTAAGAAGAAACCATTCTCACTCGTCTGCGATTTTGTTGCATGTGAATACCTAGCATTGAATATATTACAATTTTGGCAGTTAAAACTTAAAAGCAACAGAATTGTACCGCAAAAGATAAAGATTGACTTTGACAAGAAAGGTTAAGCTAAACAGAGGAAAAATTGACTATACTGATCCTAATTACAGCAAGACAAATGATGAAACTTCTTAGCTGAAATCAGATATCGCAAAAAAAATGGTCATAAGTTTTTCTTAAACCTACTAGGAAAAATGGACTTGTGTACTTACATCACTATATTTAAAGTTTTAAGATCCATAAGAAAAGAATTAATCGTAAAAGGTCATGCAAACATACATTACTATACCTACACAAATAACTGAAAAATGTCAAAAGAATAAGTTTCTAAAGAATCTAAACAGTGACCATCTCATGTATCTTATAGTATAAGGTATAGCTCTTAAATTTTCCCTACATAAGATACTCAGTTCTGAAGAGTTTCCTATCTGATATGCTTGTCCTCCGAACTTACAAGAAGCTAAAATACATATTACCATCCTCAATTTGCACTCACTACAACAGACAAAACAGTAAGCATATGTAACAACTTCTTGTGGTAGTATTTGCAAACAACCTTCTTAGGCAACTAAAGATGGTGCTGGCAAAGTAGCTAACACTTTGACATGGCAGATGGCACCCACATGTAGGCCCTAATCCGTTGGATCAGCCCAAAGCTGAATTGGGTGGGGTACCCACTCCACATTAGAGTGCTAGCAACAAGCTAGCACCATTACAAATTTTCTATCTTTTCCATTAGCAAAGATCATCTCATAAGGTCTAAAGATCAAAACACCCACTAAAGTTCCCAAGACTCCATTCAGGCTCAACCTCAAAGCCTAACACTATAAAGCACTAAAACAGATGTTACCATCTTTCTGTGCATTCTTTGATGCGTCTGAGAAGAAACATTACTAAGCCCCACTTGCATCCAATCTGTACTAGGAGTAGGATCGACTAACTCGGGTAATCCCTCTTCTGCAAGCAAATTGACATGCACAAGACGTGATCCTTTGTGCACCTCAATACAGATCTCATATTCAACAGTAATCACTCAATACAGTCTTGTTTGTGAACTAACTGCACTAGAATAACAAAGACGTAGTAGAAGCGGAAGCAATAAAGTAAGGTACTAATTGTAATACTAAAAGTACCTTTGGTCATTGTTGTTACCCATCGAAAGCAAAGGAAAGAAACTTCCACCGTTGTTCACAGTTATCCCACTCCCACCACCAGTATTAAGTGATGTCAATGTTGAAATCTTTGACAATGAAGGTGTAGGCACAGAAGAGAGACTAGTATGGATTTCCACAGGCTTTCTTGAACCGGCGTTGTTGTTCTTGCGTTTCCGCATGTGCCGTTCACAGTATTTAGAATCAGGGAATGCATCTTTTGCACACCTCCATTTCTTACCATCTGTTCTCCTACATCTACCAGGTTCTGGATCCATCTTTTTCCCATAATATGATGATGCATAATATCCTTCCACTACATCAACAACAACAACAACAAAAATCATTAAGAAAAAACCCAAAATTTTCATCTAAAATCTCAAAATTAAGCAAAGGGTTTCTTCAAAATCACAAAAATAACACAGCTTTCTCTCAAAATCTACAAATTAATTTCTGAAACAGAGGTAAACATGTAGAGAACAGAGGCAAAACCCTAGAAAACAGATCAAAATCTCACTAAAATCCAAAATCTAACAAAGGTTTCTACAAAATCACAACACCAACAAAGGGTTCTCCTTAAAACCACATAACAATCAGTAAATCCACTCAAAATCTCAGAATAAACAATAAAACAGAGAAAACAAAAATAAAAAATAAGAAAAATAAAACCCCTTGAAACAAAAATGAGTTATTTCTTTGCACTTACTGGGAGTAGTAGCAGTAGCGGAAGAGAGAAAGAAATTAGATGGTGAAGAAGAAGAAGAAGAAGATGTGATAGAATCAAAGTAGAAGCTACTATTATGAATAGGAAGTAGTAGTTCAGGTGGAACTTGATGACCAGATAATAAATACTTAAAGATAAGAGCTTGATGTTGTAGTTCTTTCCACTGTGATACTGTAAATATTGCTGCTACTGGATCTCTTCCTCCACCTCCAATCCCTCCTCTACTCATTTCAAACATGATTCTGGATGAATCTAACAGTTTGGTCTGTCTTCTTCAACCAACACTCTCCTCTTTTCTTCCTCTCTAGTGAGTTGAGTGTGACTCTCTCTACTCTACTACTACAGTGCAGAGTGCAATGCAGCTCAGCTGAAGCTGGCAGTGATGGTGAAATTGTGTTGTATCAGAGGAGTAGGGAAGTACTGTACTAGAGGGTCATTATGAGCCGTTTAGATGGTGAAATGTGGGACCCTTTTTGGGTTTTCATCTTGTGATGGTAATAATGATGATATTTTAATCCAAGAGGGAGATATTTTTAAAGATAGTTTAATAAATGAAATGATTTCTTTAATCCAAGGTGTTTGGGGAATTGGGAGTTTGGATCATGGGGTGTGTCATCTGTGGGTGTAATTTTTTTATATTTTTTGGTAAATATTTTATTTTCCGGTTATGAACTCCAAACTGGAGCTTGAGAGTTCGTTTTTTTTTTTATAGACATTCTCATAATAAATATTTAATCCATTCGGATATGGATTGGGTGGGTCCAATGTAATTAATATCGACCGTCTCAGTTGAGATCCTGTCGAGATTTTTGGTTACGGTTTTTAGGCGAGACGAGTTCTTAATCTCATATGAGATTGATCGAGAAACTTGTTGAGATGGTTGAGATCTCGCTGAGATAAATTTAATATATAGAAATTTATTAGTAAAATTTAATTCACCCTAAAAATATCCAGAAAAAAAATTATTTTTATTCCTAAAAATTAGTATTGTTCTTTATATTTTTATAATTTTAATATATGAAAAATGTTTAAAATATTTGTCGTGTATATTATGGGTATAAAAATTAAAAATAAAGATTCTAAAATCTTACCGAAAATCATGAGATAAAGTTATCTCGGTTCCTGTCCAGATAAGATCAAGACTCGAGGTTGACTATCATAGTCTACAAATTGGTCAGGTGCTCTAAGATTCTAGACGTTTTGGTCTATAAAAAAAAATATACAAATAGGATTTGAATCTAGAAGGAATTGGTGAATTCATCCCTAAATTTTCTTATCTAGAGGTTAAATAAAGTCGAAAAAGTAGAAAACAATCTCACACTGTATGGATATATCAAACTTATGTTATATATATATGGAATGTGTTTGATAGCTAGTCAGATGTAGAAGTTGATCGATTATTAATTAAGATGAATGTTATGATTTTAGGACGACTATACATGTGTCACGTCAAATATATATATATATATTGTTACCAAGTATCCACTAAGTGTCGATTGGTTAGAGGAAGATTCGATATATTCTCAGAAATTATTTATGACAGACCGGAAAATCTCCCCTTTAACATCATGCTCGGCAAGCTGAAGCTCTTTGATGCACTACTCAACTGCATAATAAGACTATAAAATTTTCGTTTCTTACTAGGAAAACGTACGTCCATTTACCTTTCGAAGCACGCTTCACAAACATGACTTCCTTAAAGCATAGCTCTATATCCTTTTAACATACCTCTAATCTGCTAATGATACAAAACCATAATTGTCGATGTATGCACATTTGGCATGTGTCACTACTTGCAAATATTGTCCAGGCTTTGATCATGCCTTGGACTAGCATGTAGGTCAGTCTACCAACCTAATTCCCTCGTTTGTATTTAGGTTCGACCATACCCTGGGTGTTTGTATTGATCTTGTTCATGTCAAGGGTCCAGTAGCCAGACACATGACATCCATGCAATGCCAGTGCATCTTTCTTGTGATGAAAGTGGCATATGCAAGCTCCCCTAAATTGCAATCTAGTTAGCTTCATTTCTCGGCTATACCCAATTCGCAATTAGTGCATACCAAACATCACATATATAGCTTTCTATAGGAAGTATGAACATCAAGTAAATGGACTGTAACTATCTCATCAAGAATAGCAACAATCATTTTTTGTCTTGTATGCCGGGACAGATGATATGAGTTACCAAAAATGTTAGAGTCATCTGTCAATTACATGATATGAGCAACAAAGTGCTAGATAATAATGCGACTGTCTACGTACCCTACCCGTACCATGAAATGATCAAGCACATACCGTAGTTCATCCAAATAGCCAAGTCCAATAGAACGAGCAACTCAAGCCTATTAAGGAAAATTCAACATTGATGCCAATGACCAATTATTTCGAGAGAATTCGCTTAGGCATATAAAATACGCATCACCAACAATTTACAACTTGTGTCACAAAGCCAAATACCAAGTAACACCTAATCCTTATAGACTAGAGGACGATGCACAAGATTGTGCATGACGGATGTCATTTATTTTGTAAATATACATTCTCATCATCTGGACATGCAAATTTCAGCAACCTTCACATTTCCTTTGAAATGCATCAACATGATGCATTCTAGGTAAGTAATATAGCAATTTGATGCTTTTGCATCATATGCTTCGTTGACATGCAACATAGAAAATATGATGCATATTGGCTTTTATACATTTCCAATCAACACCCTCCTCCCCGTATAAGTTATATTCACATTTCTACAAATAGAAATTCGGGAGTTGTTTGCCATGTACCGATTTCAACCTCCTTTATACGACATAACGAATACTAAGTAGATACGTCTTTCGGATTTATGATGCATATCTCCAAACGACGTCGTGGAGACAATGATGCTTATTTCGTTCTCGACAAAATGTCTCACTTACGAAATGCACAATAGTGATGCATTCTCGGTAAATAATCTAGCATAATAATGTCTTTGCATCGTCACACATACATGGGTCAGTATGTAGCATAATTACGCATTTGCATCAAAATACATACTCAGATAAACAATATGGTACAATGATACATCTCCGCTTAATGCACCTTTAATGAGCAACACCCCTTCTTGTATAAGTCTTACTCGTGTTTCTACATATAAATATAGGGGAGATGTTTTCCATGTACTCGTACCTCCTTTACGCAGCATTATGCATATTAGATGATGTATCATCGGTAAGAAAAATAGCACAATATTACATTAATTTATAAGTGACAAGAATAATGATGCATTAGCATCACAATGCGTCCATTGTTAAGCAACATGGGTCATTGTCACATCTATCGGTAAGGACAAACATACTAATGCATTAGCATCACTTGCACTAAATATGCATCATAAATTTATAATGGTGCATCACTATACTCAATGACGTATCCTAGAACACGCAAGACAGGTTCGAGATGATATTTAGTATCATGTAATGCCACATCCTAAAATATGCGTCTTATAAAAATTATGGGATGTCATATTGCTTTTTAAATTCTAGAAGAAAAAACGTCAGAAGTTAAGTTTGATAACAAAATTTGAAATTGACTTTTAGAAACAAAAAGATTTGCATTGTGTGAAGCAAACTTTTTGTGCTGTTAACTACTGGGATTAAATTCTGCTACAGGAGAAGCACTGGTATCAAAACACCATTATAGTTGAGTGGTATTTGTTGATATGCCTTGAATCAGTCGTTGGCCGGAACTCTACGGTATACGTAATGTATTATCACTGTACTTGTTTTCCGTTATTTAGTCGAATTAGGGTTTATTTCTTTGCCCTATATATATACACACGTTGTATCTAGAATGTGTGTAACTCAGTATTCTACTCTATAACAAAACTCTGCTTTCTCTGTTGTGGATGTAGCTAATGTAACAGTTAGTGAACCACGTAAATCTCTGTGTCTCAATCTCTATTATTGTTCTCGTTCGATCTCTCGTTACAACAAATTGGTATCAGAGGGAGGTTCGTTTTCCGCCGAGAACGATATCCGGATCCATGATGAAGATCGACAGGTTTACCGGGAGAAATAGTTTCAGTCTGTGGCAAATCAAGATGCGGGCTTTGTTGAAGCAACAAGGTCTTTGGTTGTCGTTAGCTTCGGATAAGAAGGGCGCAGATACATCCACCGCTGAGTATGCGACTATGGAGGAGAAGGCTCACTCAACGATTATGCTGTGTCTCGCGGACGACGTAATCACTGAAGTCGCAGATCAAGAAAAGGCCGCCGCTTTGTGGTAAAGTTGGAAAATCTCTACATGACGAAATCGCTGACCAACAAGTTGATGTTGAAGCAACGTCTTTTCAGTTTGCGCATGTCTGAAGGTATGCCTCTTAGAGATTACCTAAATCAAGTTAATAATATTCTGCTTGAATTGCGTAATATTGATGAAGTGGTGAAAGATGAGGATGCTGCCTTAATGTTGCTGGTGTCTCTGCCTCCGTCGTATGAGAATTTTAGAGAGTCTTATATTGTCGGAAAAGAGACTGTAACGCTGGAAGAGGTTAGGTCGTCTCTTCATACCAGGGAGATGCGGCATAAGGCTGCTGGAACAGGTACAAAAGGAAGCATGGACGGTAAGAATGGCAAAAAAAATTCCGGCTATAAATTACCAAAAGACGTCTGTGCCTACTGTAAGGAGAAAGGTCGTTGGAAGACGGAATGTCCTAAGAAGAAGAAGCAACAAGAACATAACTCTGGATCTGCAGCATTAGCTGAATGTGGAAACACTTCAGAGGGAGATTTTGTTCTGCTAACAGATGATTACACACATCAGTCTGATGTGTGGTTCCTTGACTCTGGGGCTTCCTACCATATATGTCCCAAAAGAGAGTTATTTACTACGTACAGCCGTGCAGATGGGGGCAGTGTCTCTATGGAAAACGGGTTTGTCTACAAGGTGGTTGGAATCGGCTGAATCAGGTTTAGGACACATGATGGGAGGCTCTGCACATTGAAGGAAGTCAGTCATGTGCCACTCTTGACAAAGAATGTGATATCCTTGAATATGCTAGACAGCAAGGGTTTCAGTTTCAAAGGTGAAGGTGGAGGTTTGCATGTTTGCAAAGGTTCTGATGTGATTCTGAAAGGTGTCAAGCATGGAAATTTGTATGTATTACAGGGTTCAATAGTCACAGAAAATGAGGTTGTTGTTAAGGAGGTGGAGGTGCAATTCAGTCCAGAGGAGAATCGGGCACCTAAGTTGGTTGACGACCAACTACCACCATCAGTTACCGAAGAGCAAGATGCAGATGAGTCTGAGAATGCACCACCAGAGGAAGTTGAACATCGGAGCATTGCTACAGACCGACCTAGAAGGGTTGGAATAAAACCTCCAGCGAGGTATAAGTTTGACGATTTGGTGGGTTATGCATTGCAGGTGGCCGAGGAGGTGGAGGATCATGAGTCGTCCACCTACAAGGCTGCAGTATCTTGAAACGAGTCAGCACAGTGGCTTGCCGCAATGGTAGAAGAAATGGAGTCCGTTATCAAAAATAGGACTTGGGAGCTTGTAAAACTGCCTGCTGATAGAAAGGTAATTACTTGCAAGTGGGTTTTCAGAAAGAAGGAAGGAATGTCAGCTGCAGAGGGTGTCAAGTATAAAGCACGAGTGGTTGCAAGAGGCTTCAATCAGAGAGAGGGAGTAGACTACAACGAGATTTTCTCACCAGTGGTCAGGAACACTTCCATCAGAGTGCTACTAGCCATAGTTGCACATCAAGATCTGGAACTTGAGCAACTAGATGTGAAGACAGCTTTCCTGCATGGAGAGTTGGAAGAAGAAATATACATGAGCCAGCCAGATGGATTCCAAGTTCCAGGTAAAGAGAATTACGTCTGCAAGCTAAAGAAGTCCTTATATGGGCTAAAATAGTCCCACAGGCAGTGGTATAAGCGATTTGATAGTTATATGGTGCATCTTGGCTATCACAGGAGTCCGTATGATTGTTGTGTGTACTACAATGATTTGCAAAATGGTTCACGCATTTATCTAGTTCTGTATGTTGATGATATGATGATTGTTGCTTAGAATAAGTCAGATATTCAGAAGCTGAAGGGGTCTCTCATTGCGGAGTTTGAGATGAAAGATCTGGGTGCTGCTCAGAAAATTCTAGGAGTAGAAATATACAGGGATAGGAAGAAGAGAAAGCTTTTCCTATCACAGGAAGGGTACATCAAGAAGATTTTGAGCAGGTTTAGAATGTCTTCAGCCAAGCCTATAGATACTCCAATGGCATCTAACAGCAAGTTGGGAATGTACACGGTTCAGACTTATGAGGAGAAAGAGTACATATCTCGAGTTCCATATGCTAGCGCAGTTGGAAGTCTGATGTATACTATGGTCTGCACTCGACCAGACTTAGCATTTGCTGTTAGTATGGTCAGTCGGTTTATGGTTCAGCCTGGGAAGGAACATTGGCAAGTTGTTAAGAGGATTTTCAGGTATCTTAGAGGTACTTCAGATGTCGGTCTCTGTTATGGGAATGATACTCGATGTTTAGTGGCTGGTTTCTCAGATTCTGATTATGCTGGAGATGTGGACAGTAGGAGATCTATGACTGGTTATGTGTTCACTCTTGGAGGTTCTGTTGTAAGCTAGAATGCAACTCTACAACCTACAGTTACTTTGTCTACTACAGAGGCAGAGTATATGGCCTTGACAGAAGCTGCTAAGGAGGGAATTTGGTTAAAGGGGCTGGTTAATGATCTAGGCCTACATCAGGATCAGGCTATAGTGTGACAGCTTGAGTGCAATATGCTTAACCAAGGATCAAGTCCATCATGAGCAGACGAAGCACATTGATGTCAGGTATCACTTTCTGAGAAATGAGAAGAGAATTGAAGTGAAGAAGGTAGGGACAGCTGATAACCCTGCTGACATGTTCACCAAGCCAGTTCCTGAGAGCAAGTTCCAACATTGCTTGGACTTGCTCAATATCACAATTCAGTAGTCTGAGCCCTTGTCTAGGGGCATCTGAGGCAGAGAAAGGTTCTGGCACTGTCATGGTGCATCTGTTTCTGTTGCTGAGAGGATTCAAGTCAAGGTGGAGATTTGTTGATATGCCTTGAATCAGTCGTTGGCCGCTCTACGGTATACGTAATGTATTATCACTGGACTTGTTTTCCGTTATTTAGTCAAATTAGGGTTTATTTCTTTGTCCTATATATATATACACACGTTGTATCTAGAATGTGTGTAACTCAGTATTCTGCTCTATAATAAAACTATGCTTTCTCTGTTGTGGATGTAGCTAACGTAACAGTTAGTGAACCACGTAAATCTCTGTGTCTCGATCTCTATTATTTTTCTCGTTCGATCTCTCGTTACAACAGTATTTTTATATGAGTATCCTGCTCATCGTAAGTTTTTATGTTTGTGTGGAGCCTGGTAGTATACGATCCGGTTTCGCATTTGATCCGATCTGACTGGAGGCTCGTTGGGAAATTTGATGGAACTTTTTGAGAGGTTTGTGTATGGAACCCGGTTTCGCATTTAACCCAAATTTCCTTAGTCTCTATATATAGAGAGATACCCTATCTAGGGTTTGTATCTTACTATTATTCATCGTTGTATTCCTCTGGAACTCGCTTTTGAGATCATAGTGAAAACCGCAGTCGCTCCTTGGACGTAGCCCAATTTAGATGAACCAAGTAAATCTTGTGTTCTTTTTTTTCGTTTTCGTGTTGTTTTCTTATAGCATCGATCCTAACATAAGACACTAACGATTGAGAGCAGTGACACTTCACTCAAATTTTACATTTGCAAAGTCTCAAATTATAAGCACAAATGTGAGGGCAGTTCATCTTAAAAGAAAAGGGGAACCAAATGCTTGCCTTTGGTCTTAGATTACACAATCAAATATTTAAAATGCAAATATGACCACATATGTACCTCCAAGGATGGAGATCGGATGCTAACGGTGTTGGAGAAGAGATCAATGGAAGAAAGGCGTTGTACACAACACGAACAGACACAGAGGTATGGCATGCCAACTTATTACCCACACACATGATTTTCTCTACATGTAACGTATAAGGTATTCGACGACTCGAGTGTACTCAACCTCTGGATATAGAGTTGAAGCTTCTAATTCAACCTCAAAATTGGTTAAGCATCCTTCATAGAAAATGTGGTAGAAGTGACCAACTCCAACTTGTCCAGCAAAATCCATTCCTGAATTTACATCCAAATTAAGTAAGATTTAAAGTATGAGCATTCGGTCGCAATATTCAACAATTGCAACATTGAGTAATAGTAGTTGAGGTTGCGAGTTTGAGGCACCTTTCATGCTAGATAAGAAGTCTTCTTCAGTGATGCTAGTCTTGGTTTGTTCCTTTCCTATGAATTTCTCCCATATACCAACCAACTCTCTCTGTGACAGGATGTTCTCTGGTGGCCTTAAGTATAGAGTCTTGTTTAGGGTATGTGGGTCGTCTATCGTCTTAATGGTGTACGTTGCAATGTCATCCTCATCCAAAAATATCGCTGATCAATTAACGAAGACGTACGAGGTTATCACACACAAAGAAACAAGGAATTCGGGCAAATATACGTTCTCCTATGCTAAGTTTGTACCTTTTACATTCCCGTCTCCATACAAGGATACCTTATTATCCATGGGAGGGGTGAGTGAACACATTTGAGAAAGGTTACCGACGAAGTAACCACCAAAGCAGTTGGCAGAGACATATGTGAAGGGAATCCCAGCTTCCTGGATCGCCTTTCGCACTGTCATTTTCTCATCGAATGTTACTCTTCCTGGTTCCAATGCGTGTCCCATTTGTGCTGGATCCATTCCAAACTCTGATGGCAGAAACCGCTGCACGGAACATCACATGGAAAATGGTAGTAGATGAAATTAAGAAAATCAAGAACAAGAAGAAGATATTACTCAAAATGAAAGTTGGGTTTTTTCTCAGAGAGAAAGAAGAACAATTCTTTCACCAACAATTTCAGAGAATGAATTCATACATTACAAGTTAGGGAAGAACATGTTTTTATACATTGAGAAAACAGACTACCTAGAACTAACGTACACAGCATTTAATGCTAACGTACACATTTGAACTTGAACCATTTTGTGAACCATTTGGTGTAGTGGCTGAACTGTAGGCTTGAGTTCTTTGGCAGACTTTAAGTGAAGTGTAATGTAAGTTTAAGAATCATCAGATGTCTATTAAATGGTACTCAACAGTCATATCACAGAAATTTACCCGAAATTTTGTCGGAATTAGCTAGCCATTTTTTTCCTAGAGGTGTTGAACAAACACATCAGAACCCTAACACTAAGTGATTTCAACACGACAACATTAGCATGTCAGTATCAGCTTATTTAGTAGTTGGTAAAACTCAACAACCAAGACTAACTGAAATTAGGTGAGACTAAAGTGCATTCTCATGGCCTTATATTTGAAAAACAATGGATATTTTTTTGTTTCTTTCACCGAGGGACTCTGGTTATAAGTATAAGCAAAGATCTGCCATTAATTTGTATCGAAAAACTTTTCTAATGGGCAAAAACAGCGATCCTAGCGGGGGTATGCATAGAGCACATGTAGGCACCTAGATTTGAATACGGATCTCGACATTTTTTACAACTAATAACATTGATTCATCGTTCTTTTTTCTTCCAAAAATGGAAGTAATGTACAAAATTGATTTAAATTCAATATATGCCATACCTTAACATTTCCTGCTTCTTTGATTGCATCTATGAGCTTGAGCTGCAAGAGTATATTATGTGATCTAAAATGTACCCCAGAGATTGTACAAATCACAACATCGACTTGTTTAACAGCACGAACAAGGCTTTGATGATCGGAAAAAGAACCATCTATGAGTCGAGCACCTTTTTTCTTGAAAGACATTAGCATCTGAAGCTTATCGATATCGAGTCCAATCTCCGGTCTTCGAAGTACATAAGTTGGATGACCTTGTTTTAAACTTGCCTTGACAATTCTCTTACCAATATATCCTGTTCCTCCTACGACAAGAACCTTGCTCTTGTTACCTTGTTTTTCCTTCATTGATGATGGATGGTACTCTTTTCCTTAACTTAGTCGACAGTGTCAAATGCAATAAGGTACTTCAATGTTTAATTATATAGCTAGATAGATTGAGCTTATTAGGAGGAATGAATTTAGTTGGGGTCGACCAAATAATTTTGTCTTCCAACTTACATAATGTGTGTCTTCCATAAGTAGGAGGAATTAATGAGCACTTTACTAGAGTGGAAGTAAAGTTAAAGAAATGCATATGAGAGTGGATACATGAGTAGGTACACATTAAGTATGACGCATATTTAGTCATGCTATGACGCATCGAATGACTTGGGTGGGTGGTGGAATTTGTGTTTGTGGAGCAAGTGGTGTTGGCAATGGCTAAGATCATTTTTCATATCCAAATTAGGGAGTCACATTTTGGGTGTTGGCAATGGCTAAGGTCATTTTTAGCTCCAAATTAGGGAGTCACATTTTAGGAGTGTACCTTGAGGAGTAAATCGTGCGGACCCAGTTTAGCACACGAAGTCATGCATGGGTTAGTACGACGTGTGTTGTGTTTGATGTGCCAAAAAATCATGTGCCGTGTTAGAGAACTTGTTGTATTCAACTGTGCGACGTGTTATGTTATACAGTGCTAAAAAAATAACCATGCTATGTGTCCATATATATTTTTAATTTTTTCAAAGAAAATATTTTCAGATATTTAATTATTATATGTATTGTTATAGAAATAAGTAAACATAACAAAAATAAAATGTTAAAAACTTGCTAGAACAAAGATTACTTTGTGAAATAAAATGTGATGATTTATGCTTGTTATGACATGATTTCTTAGCATGGTGTGCTCGTGCTTATCCGTGTTGCATGATGTGTTATGTCACTATACCAATTAGTCTGGCCCAGTATAAGACATGAAGTTGTCGTGCAGTGTCATGTTGTGCTAGGTCACGTGTTGTATCGTGGTGTGTTCAAATTTTAACATGTTTTGTTGTATCGTGCTCGTGCAAGCACGTCCCATTTTACACCTCTAAATGTACTTACCTTTTAGAATATGCAATGTTTATGAGACTTTGAGAATCGTGGATTAGATGGGCGATGATAGACACATTTATGTGTCTAATTTGTTCCCAATCTTTATATTGTCGAAACTCAATTTTGTACTAATTTTGTGTTTTTGAGAAATAAACATTTTAGGATAAATTGGCTCAAAAAAAGAGTGTAAAAGGCACCCGGAAAAATTATTAAAGGCACACAAGAAATTGACAAAGGCACCCCTACTCTTGATAGGGGCACTCCACCTTCAACACAAAATTTTAGCGGGAAAACCCAGTTTTGAAAGTTCAATTTATTACGTGATATTTTATATTGATTTTGGAATGGGGTTTAAGAGATTTTCTCGTACAGTTAGATAGAAATTATTTTGTTTTGTCCAAACAAGGCTGGTAATTAAATTAGATACGTGAACAAGGAAAGATTTTGTCGTATCTCGTCAAAATAGGGGAAGAAAAATATGCTCGGGATTTTATGTTCGATTCTGTGGTGTTATTTATGGGAAATGTGTGGAAGATTAAAGAGGATATCTTCTCTATTATTGGAGAGACTGTTGATAGATCGATTAAGCGTAGAAGATAAGGATAATCCCCGTGACTTTGCAGAGAAGAAGAAAAGAAGATATTTAGAATTGACTCGCGTGATTGGAGGTGTTGTTGGGTATATAAAGGGTTCTGGAGACACAGAGAAGGGGGAGAGAGCTCAGGAGATTAAGAGAAGGAAGAAAAATCACTCTAAGAAATTCTTCTTTGTTAATGCTGAAGAACACGAAGAATAAAGGCTACGGCAACGGTTTCTTCAACCTCTCATCCACAGTTTCTTCATCCCATTTGCAACGAATATCTTCAGCTTTGCTACATTTATCTTCAGTGTTGCTTTCTAGTAGTGAGTCTGTAACGCCTATAAACGCTGCAAACTCGTTGTTTTCTTTAATTTTTTTCTCCTTTTTCATCATTTGTAAACACTTTGATCCATGAATCATTATTTTGACCAAGTGATTAATATGAGGAGCTAAACCCCTTTCTTGAGGTGACGGAGGAAGCCATTGTTCCAAGAAAAGTGGTATATTTCTATTTTAATTTGTTTTTACAATTTCTTTTATGATTATTTGCTTTGACTAAAAATTGATTTAAGGATTTTTATTAAACAATTATGATTTATTTTGACAATGCATGCTTAGCCTAGGGTTATTGATGTTCTATACTTTTGATTTACAATTGTTACTTTGAAAATCTATTTTTGTAGCATGTTGGAATCACTTTAAACGTAAAGAATTGCATGAATATTGATTAGATTGAATCACTTAAATTGGTTAATGGTGGAATCCTCAGTCTCACTGCCTTTTTTTAATCTTTATACCAACTTTGTTTTGAATTTTCTAGTTTAATTATTAGAATTTGAATCTTAAAGTTAAATCTTCACAAGTTCTTAAACAAACTCATTCTTACCACCATCTACAATCACATCAATTTTTGGTGCCACCGATACGGACTTGTTTTTAGGTTTAAAGTTTTAGATTTATTTTTAGGTTTTTATTTTTATTTTTAGTATTACTTTTACTTTGTTCTATTTTACGTTTCTTTGAGTATTTATCTCTTTGCTACAGGCTTTGAATTTTGGATTGAAAGGAAATTGAGCCAAAAAATTTGTTGATTAAAGACTTGGAGTTAAAAGTTAAAGCTAAAAGAACTGAAAAGAAGACAAAGAATTTTATTTGTTCCTCTCTTTAAGAAATTGTATTAGGAATTTTTTTATTATTTATGTAATTTTTTTTTGGACACTTTTGGACTTTATTTTTGGACTTTGGACATTATTATTATTTTTAAACCCTACGGAAGGGTAATTTAAATATAAACTGCAACTGGAAAGGACGAAAATTACGATATTGTCTCGGCCCCTCATGTTCGTACACTAACACAGGAGTCGGTGGCCCGAGTCGACTACAACCGATTCAATCCCCGTCTGGTACGGAAGGTAAGACTCGATCAACCCATGAATCCCTTGCAAGTGGGTTTACTATATTCCTTTGTATGCATATATGTTGAAGAACTGAATACAAATTTATTTTCTAGTAAAGGGCAAGGACTGGCCATATAAGATAAGGATTCGAATTTCATCACCGTTTCCTTCTTGTCCTCCTTAGCAACACGTTATCTACCGCGAACCTAATCCTTAAAATTTGACTAGAAAGAAGATCGATAGGATATCGAGCTTATTGGAAAATATTTTGGAAAGATTTTTGTTAGCTCAACTCAAGGATCAAGATGATTGTTTTAAGTTGATTTGTGTCGCCTTGTAACCCAAGGAAACGTTTACCAAGGAGGTAGGATTATCTAAGCTCCATAGAGCTTATCTTGCTTCTCTTTGATCAACTTAATCTAATTCAGTTCGGTTCAAGAGGTTTGCTAAAACTGTAACTAATTTCCTTTTTGAAGAATAGAAGCTGGTCTAGAAACAATCTAAATGGAGCCAGCATGTTTTTTTTTGCTAGATAAATAAGTTTGCTTGGTCGAGTCATCTTTGTTTGTGTTTGTTTAGAATTTCATTCCAATTATGAGTTATTTTATTGCATGCCCAGACCGCCTAAAGCCTTGAGTGAGCGTGCCTGGAGAAGAGATTCTATTGGTCGTTTGATCAGTGGCGAGAATAGAAACTCTGTCTTTGAAATTGAGAATTTAGGATACCCTTCTTTTGAGAACCCTATTTTTGAAAACTTCCGTTTTGAGAATTTGTATCTTAGTGAGGAAGTTATTCCTAGTTTTCCAGTTGTGCTAGAAATTGGAACTTTAAAAGATTTGATGAAAGATTTCCACATTTGTGCAGCAAGAGGGAGAATCTTTTTATAGGTATTTGGAAAGGTTCAATGATTTATTGATACAATGTCCCCTTTACGGTTTAGAAAAGGTTAGACTAGTCTAGATCCTTTATGAAGGGCTAGATTTTCCAACGACGACCATGGTCGAGTCATTGTGTACATGGAGTTTTGATAGTAAAACTGTTGATTAGGCAATGAGATTTTGAATGAAATTGCCGAAAAAACCCAACAATGGGAATATAGTAAGGAACCCCAGATAAAAAAATTACTGAGCAGAGGTAATGTCAATATGGTAGATGGAATTCTTGAATCAAATGCCGAAATTGCATCTATAGCAAAAAGGTTAGGAGCTTTAGAATTGATTCAATCTAGTTGTAGAATAGATCCCAAGTCATTTTGGGAAGGACAGACTGTTGAAGAGCAATCACATGTTCTTTACAATAATACTAGATATGATAACCGTCAGAAGTTTGACCCATATTCAGAAAAATATAACCCTGGTTGGAAAAACCATCCAAAACTTTCTAGGTCTAAGGGCCAAAATCAAGGTCAGTCTAGTAACCCTCAGGTTCCCCCAGATTTTGGTTATACTAAGAATCCTTCTGGACCAACACAATTTCAGAATTTGATAGATAAGACGATCATGAGTTTAGCATAGTCTCTCGCCTTATTAACTCAGAACACTACAAATTTTCAGCAGTCATACAACCAAAGTTTACAAGAACATCAAAAAATTGTTCAGGCTAACATTCAGGCTATTTCCAACTTAGAAACCCAGGTTGGTCAAATCGCTGAGTCTTTCAGAGAAGAGAAAAAGTCAAGTTCCCTAGTCAACCACAATCCAATCCTAGGTGAGAAATCATCAAATTATGTGAATGCAATTAGACCCCTTAGGAATGGTAAAGTGGTATACAACAAGGTAACCTTGCCCGATAGTGAACATGATGTAGTTCACCCTTCTGATCCTGTAGATGAAGATACTGATAAAGTTTCTAAAGAGTCCAATGCGGTTCCATCGGAGCCCGATTTTATTCCCAGAGCCCCATTCCCACAACTTCAAGTACCAACTAGGAAGGAATCCAACTTTCATGATATACTAGAGATTTTTAAGCAAGTCAACATCAATCATCCTTTATTAGGTGCAATTAAGCAGATTCCTGCTCATGCCAAGTTCCTTAAGGATCTTTGTAAGCGAAAGAGAAAGCTTAGCGTATAGAAAAAAGCCTTTATATCTAGCCATGTGAGTTTAATTATCCAGAACAACATAACTCCTAAGTACAAAGACCCAGGTTCCCCTACCATTTCTTGTACAATAGGTAACTACCGTGTAGACAAAACGTTACTTGACTTAGAAGCTAGTGTGAATTTACTTTTGTACCATGTATACCTCCAGCTAGGACTTGGTGACTTAAAACCTACCCAAATAACATTTCAGTTAGCTGATAGGTCTGTGAAAATTCCTCGTGGTATTGTTGGGGATGTTCTTATTGAGGTCGATAGGTTTATTCATCATGTGGATTTTGTTATTCTAGATACCCAACTTGTTCCTGGCCCAGAAAACCAGATACATGTGATATTATGTCGTCTGTTTTTAGTTACATCTAATGTGATTATTAACTGTCGAAATAGTATTATGAATTTATCTTTCGGTATTATGACTATTAAGCTAAATATTTTCTATATTAGTTAGTTACTCCCTGAGCTAGATGACACGTGCATTGAAGAGGTGAACATGATAAAAACATTAGTTGAAGAGTCATTACCAAACATCTTATCTGAATATCCATTGGAGGGTTGTCTATCCCATTTGGCTTAGATTTTGACGATGATAGCACCATTGATCAAGTGAATATTCGACTCCACACTAGTGTTAAATACTAATAGATGGAAATCTAAGTTCGAACCACTTCTAGTTTCTAATTCTACCTTAATTTCTACTTTAGAAGAGCCTCCTAAATGGACCTCAAACCATTGTCAGATACTCTGAAATATGTGTTTTTAGACCCATCTGAGACTTTGCCCGTAATTGTAGCATCCGACTTGGATAGTGACCAAGAAAGTAGGCTAGTGAACGTACTTCAAAACAACAAGGAAGCTTTAGGGTGGACCTTAGCAGTCATTAAGGGTATAAGTCCTACTGTTGGTATGCATCAGATTCATTTAGAGGATGACACCAAACCTTCTAGAGAGATGCAACGTCGACTGAACCCTAACATGAAAGAAGTAGTTCGAACTGAGGTGCTTAAGTTGTTATATGCAAGTATTATCTACCCCATTTCAGACAATAAATGGGTCAGCTCCGTTCAGGTTGTTCCCAAGAAATAAGTTATCATTGTAGTCCGGAATGATAACAATGAGTTAATCCCAACCCGGGTGACCACGGGGTGGCGTGTTTGTATTAACTATAGAAAATTGAACAAGGTCACAAGGAAGGACCACTTTCCCCTTCCTTTCATCGACCAAATGCTAGAGCAATTATTTGGACATAGTCATTATTGTTTGTTAGATGGCTACTCTGATTATAATCAGATTTTTATTGTCCTAGAAGACCAAGAGAAAACTACTTTTACATGTCCCTTTGGTACCTTTGCGTATAGACGCATGCCTTTCGGGTTGTGTAATGCGCCCGCTACCTTTCAGCGCTGCATGATGTGCATATTTTCTGACATGATAGAACGGTTTTTAGAGGTTTTTATGGATGATTTTCAGTATTTGGTTCATCTTTTGATGAGTGCTTGCATCATTTGACATTAGTGTTGACTATATGTAAGGAAAAGAATTTAGTGCTTAATTGGGAGAAATGTTATTTCATGGTTCGAGCATGAATTGTTTTAGGGCATATATATTGTATCTTTTAAGGATATAGAGGTAGACAAAGCCAAAGTTGACTTATTAAGAGTTTACAGGTTCCCAAAACCGTAAGATATATTAGGTCATTATTAGGGCATGCGGGTTTTTATCGTCGATTCATTAAGGACTTTAACTTGATTTCTAGACCTCTCTGCAATTTGCTTGAAAAATATGTTAATTTTATCTTTGATGATGTTTGTTTAGAGGCTTTCGAGAAGATTAAGACTTTAACCACTACCGACCCCATAGTCCAGGCACCTAAATGGAACCTACCCTTTGAAATCATGTGTGATGCTTCAGATTATGCTATTGGTGTTGTGCTAGGTCAATAATGTAATTTTAATAGTGGTAAATAAGGTTCGTTTCTCGAACTTGTAAAGGTAATGATTTTAGAAAAGAATGATTTTAATTAACTCTAGAAAATTCCAGGAGTATGAAAAAGACTAAATAACCTAAAGATGATTTTTGAATAATTTTAAAAGGACCAGGAATCAGGAATCAGGTAATTCTAACAACCTATGTGATTAATCAGATAATTCTTTTTAAATTAATTGAAGCGCAAGTAATTGCCAAAATTGGTTTCGTTATGCTAACAAACAGAGGTAAATCACAAGCATGGACTATCAAAATTAATTAACCAAGCATAATCCATCAAGCAAAAGCACAACTGTTGAAAGAAAACCGTTTTCACTATTTAAAACTATGCAATTCTAATAACAAAAGAATTATAAATAATTATTAGAAAATAATTAAATCACATAAAATTAAGAAAAGTACCTTATCCATCATCCCAGTAAATAGACTTAGCTCATGGTGGAGAAAACTTGCTCAAAAGATCTCTTCGTTGCTCAAAATATCGATTACAAGGTTAAATAATGATGTAACAGCTGATTTGATACGCGTATATGCGTTACAGAAGAAGGTTCAGCTGTTACAGAAAAGTTTTAAGCAACAAAGGTATGAAACAATAAGCAACAAAAATATTTGAACCAGCAACAGATGTAGAAGTTGCTGAGTCTTCTTCTCCGGTGATGGCTGGATGAAGAACAGCCGGCCGGTGCAGCAGCAGCTAGTCGGCGGCGATGGAACCTTCAACGGAATTCTCTGTTTTCTTCTCTAGGTTTTTCTTTTCATTTTTCTTGGCTTCTCTTGGTTTATATAGGTAGTAGGAACCCTAGAGAGAGTTCTAAACCTAATAGAACTCTCTAAAACAACCCACAAATCTCAATCCTAATCGAAACATGATTCCGGCCATATACATGATTTCCGAGCTGATTTCACGGGATCTTTTGCTGTTTTTGACTTGTGTGAGATATTTATCAATGTTTGGAACAATCTGGAAGCAAAATAACTTGCGAATCAATCGATTTGAGCTATCCAGTATTTTTCCCGATGAGTTGAATCGGCTGAGTCGACTCGCTGGCTCACTGGGTTGACTCGCCTGGTTGACCCGCTGGGTTGACCCGATCCAGCTCAGCCCGATCCAAGGGTGCCCCAATCCAAAGTGTGGGTGCCTTGATCCATTTTCCCGGGTGCCTTTAACACTTTTTGAGCCAATTTTTCCACAAATCTTTATTCTTCTAATGTACCTACAAAAGCATAAAAACACGTAATATTCGCAAAATCGAATACTAACTTAATAGAAACTAAGGTGCAATTTAGACACTAAAATGTGTCTATCAGTCAACGAGAAAACAAATTACTTCATGTGATTTACTATGCTAGCAAAACTCTGAATGATGCCCAACTGAACTACACCACCACAGAGAAGGAATTTATCAGCCATTGTTTTTTCCTTAGGCGAGTTTAGATTTTATATCTTAGGTTCTAAGGTCATAGTCTTTACAGATAATGTTGCTTTGAAGTATCTTATGTCCAAGAAGGATACTAAACCTAGATCAATTATATGGATCCTTTTGTTACAAGAATTTTTTCTAGAAATTAGAGACAAAAAGGGTGCAAAAAATATAGTAGCAGACCACTTGTCTAGGCTTTTTTTTGATTCCCCTGATGAATCCCCTCCTATGAGGGACAGTTTTCCTGATGAACAACTTTTCCTTGTTTCCCGATTAACTTGGTATGTGAATATAGTGAACTATCTTGTTACTGGTTGAATTCCCCAACATTGGGGTAAACAAGATCGTTCTAGGTTTTTAGCCGAGGTTGAGCATTTTTTTTTTTTGATGATCCTTACCTGTTTAAGTATTGCCCATACCAGATTATTAGGAGATGTATACCTGAGAGTGACCAGTCCAGCATTATTTTCCTTTTGTCATGATCATGCTTGTGGGGGTTATTTTAGTACTAAGAAAATCGCTGCTAAGATATTGCAGTGTGGATTCTACTGGCATTTGTTGTTTAAAGACACCCATCGTTATTGTGTTACTTGTGAGCGTTGTCAGAAGTTGGGAACCATTTCCCATAGAAATATGATGCATTTGAACCCTATTCTAGTTATTGAGGTCTTTGACGTGTGGGGCATTGATTTTATGGGTCCTTTTTCCTAATTCTTTTGGTTATTTTTACATCCTTGTCGTTGTAGACTATGTTTTTAAGTGCGTTAATACGGTTTCATGTAGAACAAATGACCACAAAGTTATGGTCCAGTTCTTAAATGATAACATATTTGCACGTTTCGGTACACCATGAGCTATGATAAGTGATGGAGGGTCACACTTTTGTAATCGACCATTTAGGCTTTTGATGAAGAAATATTGTATTAACCACAAAGTAGCTACCCCATATCACCCACAGACTAGTGGTCAGATAGAGGTTTCCAATAGGGAGATTAAACATATCTTAGAGAAAATAGTTAATCCTAATCAGAAGGACTGGTCGTTGAGGCTTACTGATGCCTTATAGGCTTACCGTACTGCGTTTAAGACTCTCATTAGAATGTCACCTTATAGTCTAATTTTTGGCAATGCATATCACTTTCCAGTCGAGATAGAGCATAGAGCATATTGGGTTGTAAATCAACTTAATTTTTCGCTTGACAAGGCAGGAGCTCACAGGAAGCTCCAGCTCAATGAGTTGGACGAGATTCGTAGAGATGCATACGATAGTGCTAAGGAGTATAAGAACAAAATGAAACTTGTGCATGATAGAAATATTAGAAATTCGTTTTCTCCGGGTCAAAAAGTTCTTCTATATGATACCCGTTTGCATCTATTCTCTGGGAAGTTACACTCTCGGTGGACGGGTCCTTTTATAGTTTGCATTGTTTTTCCTCATGGTGCTATTGAGATTGAGACATTGGATGGTAGTAGTTCTTCAAAGGTTAAAAATCAAAGATTGAAACCCTTTTTAGAGCCTTTTTTAGCAGGTGATGTTGAGGAGGTCCCTGCTTACCTTGATTGACCATCAAGGATATTGTTGTACATTGTTAAGTTTTTGTAGGTTTTTGTTTTTATTCTTCTGTCTTATTCTCCAAAGAAGGATTGTTACGCTTCAGCTAGGTACTATCTTTCTTACCTACCTTTTTATTCCTCTAGTTACCTATATTTTGGTATTGCACTTTAATTTGAAACATTAAGGACAATGTTAGGTTTAAGTTTGGGGGTAGGGAGAAATTTTTAATTGAAATAATAAAACTCCAAACTTTAGAAATTTGTGAACAATGCAGGATGACACTAACCATTTTAGGTAGATGGAAACATAACTTTTATATATAGGAATTGGTGTACCCAACTAAATGATCTATTCATAGAAGGAGGCACTCATGTGTTATAAATAACATGATAATCATTGAACAAGCATATCTCAGAGTCTATCTCGACCATATCACCTTCTATTTTTATTTTTGCAATCTTTTTGTGTTTCTTTAAGTGATTTGGTGGGGCACCATTATCGAATTGTTATCGCCGCCAGGATGAAGTAGAGTGTTTGAGATCAAGCTCTACCATTTAGACCATCATTAAAAAAAAACTATTGACACTTTGATAACAATATGTGTATGTTCTCCCTGTCTCCATCGCCTAAGCAAGCGTGGAATGCAGGATCCATGAGAACTATCATGTAAGATGTTGATAAGGAGCATGCGCTTGGATACAAATTGATCCAATCATGTTATCAGTACATCTAATAAAGATAATTGTTCGACCGCTGGGGCCCTTGTATATACCAGCTGAGTCGATATTAGTATAAGGATTAAGACCAGTGGGAGCGTATCTCAATCCATTAGGATTCATCCTAGAAGTGACCTTCAGACAGATATGGGAAACAACATTCACCTTAGTCAACATGTACATCATTCATTACTTCTATATCCATATTCTAATCTATCCATGTGTTTGAATTTGATTCCGAGCAGTGTGAATGTTGAGAATTTCCATTCAGTTCTGGAATGTTTGATGATTATTTGAATGAGTTTTGCATTCTTATATGAATTTTGGTACGCTGAGTGCAAAATTGTGTAACAATTGGACTCATATAAGATAATGATTCTTATAGGCGAAGAATTTAGTATGCCAACTAAATAGTTTGTTTAGTGCCTACCTTCAATCGTTCACAAGTAGCTAGAGTTTGGATTAAAGGTTTTGTGGGTATATCTCTTTGTAAACCCTCATGAGACAAAACTCGTCCACTGGGGAAATCTTGGGGTTTAAAGGCTTGTTGCACGCGCTAAGTGCAGTGATGCATGCGATAATGAGTCAAGATTTTCTAGATTAGATTTACTATGGATAGGGGCACTCCAACTTCAACGCAAAATTTTGGCGGGAAAAACCAGTTTTAAAAGTTCAATTTACTACGTGATATTTGTATTGATTTTGGAATAGAGCTTGAGAGATTTTCTCGTACAGTTAATTGGGATTATTCTGTTTTGTCCAAATAAGGTTTGTAATTAAATTAGATATGTGAACAAGGGAAGATTTCGTCGTATTTCGTCAAAACAGGGGAAGAAAAATATTCTCTGACTTTTATGTTCGATTCTATGGTGATATTTATGGGAACTGTATGGAAGATTAGGGAGGATATCTTCTCTATTTATTGTGTTCTATTGGAGAGACTGTTGATAGCTCGATTACGCATAACAGATAAGGAAAGGAGAATAAATCTCCGTGACTTTGCAGAGAAGAAGAAAAGAAGATATTTAGAATTAACTCGCGTAATTGGAGGTGTTTTGGGGTATATAAATGGTTCTGGAGACTCATAGAAGGGGGAGAGAGCCCATGAGACGAAAAGAAGGAAGAAAAATCACTCCAGGGAATTCTTCTCTACTGCTCCTGAAGAAAACGAAGAACAGAGGATATAGCAACGGTTTATTCAACCTCTCAGCCACGGTTTCTTCATCCCATTTGACATCTTTGCTACATTTATCTTCAGCCTTGCTTTGTAACAGTGAGTCTGTAACGCCTATAAACGTTGCAAACTCGCTATTTTCTTTATTATTTTTTCTCTTTTTTCATCATTTGTAAACACTTTGAGTCATGAATCATTATTTTGAGCAAGTGATTAATATAAGGAGCTAAACCCCTTTGTTGAGGCGACGGAGGAAGCCATTGTTCCAAGAAAAGTGGTATATTTTTATTTTAATTAATTTTTGTAATTTCTTTTATGGCTACTGCTTTGATTAAATTGATTTAAGGATTTTTATTAAACAATTATGATTTCTTTTGATAGAGCATGCTTAGCCTAGGGTTGTTGATGTTCTATCCTTTCGACTTACACTTGTTACTTTGAAAATCTTTTTTTGTAACATGTTATAATCACTTTAAACGTAAAGAATTGCATGAATATTGATCAGATTGAATCATTTTAATTGGTTAATGGTGGAATCCTGAGTCTCAGTGCCTTTTTTATTCTTGATACCAACTTTGTTTTGAGTTTTCTAGTTTAATTATAAGAATTTGAATCTAAAAATCAAATTTTCACGACTTCTGAAACAAACACATTCTTACCACCATTTACAATCACATCAAGCGACGAGTTTGATCAATTGATAACTAAAAACCAATTATGCCATGTTGACCAAAATCTGTATTGTGACCTAATGTCCAAAGTCTAGGGTCATTTATATTTAGCTACTTTAGACTTGATTCATTTTAATCTACTATCCAGGCCCAAATGATTTATGATGTGGCATGTCGGTCTTTATCATCACAATATGAAACAATGGATGTTTATTTTTGCTTGCTCATTAGAATCTCACTGGTCTAAATGTGATTTATCTAGAACTAACTCAGATGATTCAAACTCAAATGTTTCGTGCCATGCTAGTCTTTATCAAGACAAAACTTATAAAATATCGATTCTTTTGTATATGATTCAGACGATCCAGACTCAAATAGTTCGTGATATGTTGTGTCAATCTTTATCAGTACAATCGAGGATATGTACATACTTGTTTTTTGCCAACTCATTTAAATCTAACTCACTATATCTGATTTACATGGATCTAACCTAGATGATTAAGACTCAAATGGTTCATGCCACGCTAGTCCTTATCAACACAAAAGTTATAAGACGTCAGTTTTTAATTTGACTTGTCGACATCTGTTTCATCCGGATTTAATTCAAACGACCCAAGCCTAAATAATATATGACATACCAGCCTAAATCACTATAGAACCTTAAAACCTTCTCTAAGTGGGAGTTATTTTTCCTACTGACTCATCTATATCTAACTCGTCCAGATCTGATTTATTTGGATATGATTGAAGACTAGAATCAAACTCAGTTAAGCCGTGCCAGCCCGGCCCTTATATATACAAAAACCTAAAAGGCCTTGTTAAAATGGGATCGATTTCTTTTCATTTGAGCTCTTGAGAGAAGACTCAAAACAAAAAGCTCCTTCCTTTTCCCGCTAAACCCTAGATTTATCTTTCTGCTTCTTCCTGCATTGTAAATCAACACATGGATACACAAGATTCAACTAGATTATCATCTTCTTCATCACAACCACCTGGTATGTTCACCCCCGCTGCTGGTAGTGGTGGTAATAATGCTTCTAATTCATATGGTGGTGGTGCTTCTGATCTAAATCAACACCATCAACAACAACAACCAATTCATGGCACTGGGGGTGGCGGAACTGGTGGTAATGGTGGTGGGGCTTCTTATAATAACCTTTTTACTGCAGTCAACCTCAGCGGTGGTGGTGGGGTTGCATTTCCAAATCAAGCTACATTAAATTTCAATACAACAACAATAACTTCGAATACTAATAATAACAATCATGGTAATAGTAGTGATCAGTTTAAGAAGAAGAGAGGTAGACCGAGAAAATATACAGTTGAAGGATATACAGGTGGTGGTGGTGATGTTGCATTGGCTTTGACTCCACTCTCTTCTGTTCCACCGACGCCTCAGCAGACGTATATGAACACTACCCATCATTCTTCAGAACCACCTTCGAAGAAGAATCGAGGGAGGCCATTGGGGAGTGGTGGAAGGAAACAACAATTGGATGCCCTAGGTAAAGATAAAGATCATTCCATTTTTCAATTTGTTTTGTTTGTTTATGCATTTGGGTGTTTGTATTGATTGATTTAAAATTGTGGGTTTTAATTTGAATTGTGGGTTTGGATTGAATTGGTATAGGGTCTTCTGGAATTGCATTTACTCCGCATATCATTGCAGTTGAAGCTGGTGAGGTATGGTTCTTTTCGATTTACTGAAGCAAATCTAATTGAGTATATACATTTAGGCCCGATCTAGAAATCGGTGTTGGGGTACTCTAACTTCACATACATACCTTTTGTGTTTGGTTTTCATTTTTATCCTTGGTGTTTTGGCTTGCTTAATAACACTGTTGGTTTTCTCATTCCATCGGTTATGTGTGCGTTGTGCAAGATTGTGTCAATTTTGTGCTTCCATATAAGGCAAGACCATTGTTTGCTTGCTATTGTTGCCTTAAAGAGAGAGATGATAGCTGTTTTTATCCTGAATACAATTATGGACAGTTCATTTCTAGATTGCTTTTACAGGACATTTGATTGTCAGTTCCTCTTCTAGATTTCGATTAATGTTTGCATTATTTTTTCGAGTTTAGGATTTATAGTTTAAAGACTGTTAGTTTGAGTGTTCTGCTTCGAGTTATGGCTATGGCTATGGCTATGTGGATCTTTCTTGGTTTCTATACATATACTTGGAATTGTATTAAAACACATGTTTCTCGGTAAGTTTCTACAGCTGAGATGTTTTTAGTCTCTAGGCTTTCTGCCATATATATACTGTTGCCCAAGGGGACTGCGTTCTGCACCATGTAGTCATTTTGGGGAGGTTACTTATGGCATCTTTAAAATTTGAGATAAAGATATAAGCATGTTTCTTGGTACTTTACTTCCCTATTGTGTCCGAAAGGTGTGATTAGATAGGTCTTAGTTTCTTCATCTGATTGTGTAACTTTATTGAATCTTAATTATATAAATTTTTAAAGCAATCTCCTTGAGCATGGTCTCAATGCTTAGGTGACTAGTAGATATATTTTAACTATTAAACAATGTTAAGCACACTCTCTCTTAACTAAAAGTAAAAAACAGGCAGGAGTTTGTGGACAAATGATACTTAGGAAGTTATACAAATGTTTAAAGCAGCTAATAGCGCTAAGCAAAAACCAGTTTTTTTTCCCTGGAGGTTTTGTGGCATGAAAGGTGCATAGGTTAGCTACATACAAAAGATAAACACTTAAGATGGATACGGACTATTGACCAAGATGGTTAACCATTTTTGTGTTTTGATAATTAGCAGTTCTCTTTATGAAAGTATGGCCAATTTATGCGGCTTCTGAAGTTCTGTATTGTTATGGCCATATGAGTTCTTCATCTGCCGTGGGTGTATGATTCACAGAGCTGTTTTCTTGTTCTCATTTGCACTTACATCTTGTAAGCTAGGTCTATGAGGCACATGTAAGATTCCTGCTTTGGTAGCCCTTTTCTGCATAATGACGTAAAGAGAATTTATCTTAACCCTGTGTCACACCTTTCCTCGTATATCCAATTCAAATTTTCTTTAGTTGTAGTTTTGTCAACATTGAACTCGATCTAATAAAGATAATTTAGTTTGTTAAGTAAATACTTGGCACTGAATGAGTAAATTTCGCCACGGTTTATAAGTTACAAAATTTGGATGTGTTTGTGTTTGTAGGATGTTGTCTCAAAAATCATGGCTTTTTTACAACAAGGGCCACATGCAATTTGTATTCTCTCTGCAAATGGTGGCATATGCAATGTCACCCTCCGACAACCAGCAACTTTTGGGGGCACTGTCACATACGAGGTCTGCACCAAACTGTATATGTGTTTTGAGTTTTTTTGTTTAGTAAAATAACTGTGGATGGAACACCTCAATGATGGGTAATCTTGTGCAGGGTCGTTTTGAGATCATTTCGCTATCAGGTTCCTTTTTGCTTACTCATAGTGGCGGAAGACCCAGCAGGACTGGTGGTATAAGTGTGTCATTGGCAAGTTCAGACGGTCGACTTTTGGGAGGTGGGGTGGCTATGCTTTTGGCAGCCACACCAGTGCAGGTTTCGTGTTTCTACTAACCAACACCTCAAGTTTTTGAAATATCCTTACCCCTTGTAGCATTAACTGATAAGTGTTTCTGTTGGTCTGCAAAACCAGGTTGTTGTGGGCAAGTTCATTATGAATGAGGAGAAACAGATGCCGGAATACACAAAACAAGAGCCTTCATTCGCACCACCACATATGATGGGCTTTGGGGCACCTGTTACAGCTGGCAGCTCTCCTTCTCAGGATGCCTCAAGTGGATCATCTGATGAAGGTGGTAGCCCACTTAACCGAGTTCCTGCAGCCTTCAATGGCCAATCAGTCCAAAGCATGTCAGGCTACTCGTCTATGGGTGGCTGGGGTACATCGCAGACTATGTATCCCTAGCAGACGTTGAAGAAGTACTACCCAACTTATAATCTGATTTCCGATTCTACACGTTTAACATAGCTAATATTCTCTGCATAGGTCAGGTAGATACTGTTCTTGTGGTGTTATTAGCGGATGATATTTGATCAACCCTTTAGTGGAACAATATATCTTTTTTTTCTTCTAGTAGACAGAATACGGTGTTCCACCAGCAGGAGGGTGTTGCTAGGGGTAAACGACAACAAAGTTGCATTTTGCCGAGTATAATTTGTTTCAAGTCCTTGAGTGCTTCTTTGGACCAACTGGAAAAGATCCTTGTATTGTTGAAAGCTGAAAACATGGGGGCTTAAAATTACTTGTGCTTGTGTCCATGTTTCTCTTCTTTTCTTTCTGTTTTCCACTTTTTGTTTTTTCAGCGGAAACTACTTGTTTGCCGACTTAATTATACATTTTCATTCGCAATAGGAAATTCAGTAGATCTTTGATGTGAGATATTAGCATATTATGGTGAAAGCAAAATTTGAAAAGATTGACCAGTTGGTTTCGTCTAGATTCATTGTTTAATTCACCAGTTTTCTATTCTGCAGTCGACGTGTGTCTTACACAAAGAACTGTAAGTCGGTGCCATACATGAGTTTAATGTTAGATCCACTTTTGCTGCAAGTGAATTGTAATTGCCTGAATGTTTATATCAGTCAAGTTAGTATAGGTTTATATAGCTTGGTGTTCACAACTAGGTGCATGTGGGGGTGTCTGATATGCCTATTTAAGGTCAACCGAGACAACCAGATCAGTATTCCGATTCGGCAACTGAAGGTGGCTTGACCAATTGGTATTCCCATTTGCCAACTGATCAGTTTCTTAAAAACACAGGATAACATTGTCCCCCGAAGAACCAGTCTTGAAATGTTAATTCCATTCATGAAACAAAAATGTTCGTATTGTAGCGCATCTCTTTGGTCTTAGGGAGGCGATAACATAACCACAAGAACCAGCATACATAATACAAAAATCAAGCCAGAACATCAAACTTGAACCTTCTCAGCTCTCCTGTATCTTTCTTGATAGAGTTACAAACTTACAATATATGAGGACTTCCTTAGCCCAAAGGTTACAGACTGAAAGTACATATGAGTACAAACATAACAAAGAAAAGAGAAACAACAGATGAAGGAGATATAACTGACAACCAATAACAATGAGCATGAAGGAAAGTATAAACTGTCTGAGAATATAACTTCTATACACATAATAGTTTTAAGCAAAAGTTGGAGGAGAAGGAGATAATTCTATTACCTGACCTAGTAAGAACTAGAAAGGACACCTGGTGTATGAAATACAGTATTTTCCCGAAGAATTTAACGACAATGAACCCTTATGCCGATTTACTAGATAATTTTCTGGTATTATAAATGAATACTAAGACAATATACACTCACACGCACCAGATTGATCCCATTAATGTTGTTAAGACGAGGGTGGTATAATGATGTTGCAATTGCAAATCATTAATTCTTCAAAGGATTCTATCCTGAAAATCTGTTATGAAAGTCGAAGCAAATGAACTGAGCTTCTGACCTGCCTCTCCTGCAATATTCTTGAGCGAAGATATATCTTGTGATGCCTAACCATAGAAAAGAAGAAAAGGCGATTAATATTCCTACCAGCTATAACAAGTTATTAAGATGTAAACAAGAAAATCTATTATAGGACTATAGACATGTCAGATTTTGAAGTGCACCTGAAAAGAGATTTTATTGATCAGATCGGATGCTGACAGCTCAAGATCATCATCATCATTACCAAAGAGATCAGCACTTGATATGGCCGTTGAACTCTACAAAAGACGGGAGAAAAAGATTTACACTGGTCAAAATCGAAACTCTAAATTGGTAAGTCTTTTCAGAAGAACTGAAACAACACCATAAGCATAACACCAAGTAAGGAATTAAGCATGAAAAATAAAATGGTTCTTCTGAACAGGCAGAGTTGTTTCTTATGCAAAGTTGTTGAAAAATTGTTTAAAATGTACATACCGAATACTTTTTCAAGGAGGCTTGAGCCTCTGTATTGGCTTTGCTCTGGTTCCCAAAATATTGGGCTGACGAAATGGATTTCGCATTTGTAAACTTCTTCCTTGCTTCATCAGTTTCCTGGATCTGATAACCATGAAGTGTATGAAAAGTATGAATCAAGAACAGGAGCAAAAAATTCTGCGGTATATGACATTTTATAAACTATCTACTGAGTTCACGTATAAGATTTCAAGTTGGTGGCAAATCAAGTCCAGAACGTATTTGATAATCCCAAATAAACTTATGTTGCACGTGAAGAGTTGAAATCAGTCCACTGGGTTTACCAAGTCAAAGATCATAATTTGGAATGTCACGTATAGTTGGTTCAGGGTTTGGACATATATGGACAGTTCCTGTTCAGACTTTACAGTCTCAAAGGTGATGGTTAAAACAGAATTTATTCAACTTACCTGCACTTTAGAAGCAGTGGAGGTAGTAGCTTTCTTCTGAAAACCATTATCCATACCAAAATCTTCAAAGAAGCCTGATGCCTTAGGTGCCGTGACATGACCATTAGCACGTGTGTTTCCAGAGTTATTTGTCTCAGTTTTCTGACCAATCTCTACATACTCGAAGCGAGAAGGAAAGGATGAAACAGCTGTTGCAGATGCATTGCCATTAGCTGGCTTTGCAACAACAGGTGGAGCTGGTTCTTCTGCCTTCTGCTCATACAGACTTTCACTTGGCTATAATAACATGAATAACCTTGTTCAGATAATAATTAGATAAACAAAATAAGGAAGTTCCAAAGAGAATCAGACTAGAGCAGGAATTTCAGGTTAAGCTTTCGAACATAGTCAGAGTATATAACCTTTGTTGTAAGCTTTCGAACACCAAGGCCCCCTGTCTTGGTTGCAGTCCTCCTTGCACCAATGGGCTTTCTAACAGAACTAGTAGCTACTGGATGAGAAGGTGCTTTGGGTTGAGCAGGAATTTCAGGAACTGGATGAGTTTCAACCACCTTTACTTTTGGAGCTTCAACAACCTTGAGCTCAGGAAACGGTTCAAACCCATTAATGGAATTTGTCGACTGAGAAGCAATAGGTGATGATGGGAAACATACTTCTTCAGCGGAGCTTTTAGTAACTTCTTTCGAAAGCAGTTGCTTGTATAACTCAGCAGCTCTTGATTTATACTTAGTTTCAGACTTTTCCCCATCAGTCCATCCATGTTGCTTAAAAAATGTTAGTGCACGGCCATTCCCACCAAAGCTCATCATCTTCAATTGCTCTGGTGTCCATGAATCTAGATTTGTCGACCTGAGTAAAGTTTGCAAAAATTAAAAAAAACACTTAGCCCAAACTAGGAAGCAAAAAATGTTAGTGCACGGCCATTCCCACCAAATACTACATATTCTTCTGGTAGACCCATAAACTAGGAAGCAAAATTTTATTCAATCGACCCATTTGTATTCCCCCAAATTTTACAGCAAAAAAGGAATTCCAGTTTCACCCTACTAACCAGAATATGGACATATGAACAAGGACACATTGGATTTAAAATGAAGTTTTCTTGCTTCTTAGCCAACAAACCACTGACCCACGGGATGATTTTATCAGATCAGGTCACTTATCATCATTTTCACGCCCCGGATACTTGATTTCAAAGAAAATATCTAGCTCCATTCTATCATTCACGTTACGAATCCAAATCTAACACAATCAGTCTTCTACTAGTCAATCCATATCTTCTACACTACTCAACCAATTCACACCGCAACACAACAACACTAATATCTCTAGAAGACTAGCTTAATTCACTCCCCTTTCCATAAGGCAGGTGGGAATGGGCTAAGGGAGTCAATCCCCCTTACCTTTAGGAGCATCGTACACACAGACAGCTAGTGTAGAATCACTGCCTAAAAATGCCAATTGTCGCCCTATCGGCTACGTTTCAAATCCAAATAGAACATGATTATTCTTATATCAGTTGATTAAGACCTTGTAGACTAACCAATCAAACGATCCCTCTACCTCTGTAGTCTCCCCCACAATATGGTAGAACCACTGTTTAGAAAAACAAAACAATCACAACAGATAGAAGGATTTACCTGACAAAGCTGATATGAACACCAAGACTACGATGAACAGCAGAACAATCAATACATAAGAAAACGCCATAAGTAACTGATGCCCATGTTGGATTTCTAGCATTACAATCAAAACACATCTACAACAGTAAAACAACAAATAACCCTTTATTCAGAATCAATCAATTATACTAAATTCATCACCCCCTTTACTCAGATCTAGTCATAAAAATCAGATCTTGGAAAAAAAAAAAAGTTAAAGTAACATACCTTGTTTTCAGACTTTGATTTCAGTTTCCTGAAAACGACATTCTTATCACTGTAATTCTCTGAACCCATTATTGAAGATGATGATATGAAGATGAAGATCTCTTTCTCAACTCTACCAAAAAAAAACTCTTTTCTGGAGAGAGAGAAAGAGAGAGAGATTATTTGGTGATTTCAGAGAGAAAAAGGAAAGTAGAAATGAAGTTTTAAGGAAAGTTATTAGGTGACAGTATTTATATATAAACCGTCGCCTAATCATCAGTTTTCCCGTAGTTTTCTTTGTTGTTAAGAACTTTGTATACCGAGTTTGTCCTTAGTGATTGTGGATAAAAGACTAAAATAGGGCTAGTCGGTGGTGGAGGACTGTAGACAGACTGGTGGTGGTGGGTGGAGTGTGCGAGAGTGGACCAACTCATCTAGTCACTACTACTACTACAACTGTCTAAAACGTGGTGTAATTAGTTGGGGTCATAATGAAACCGGTTTAGTTTTGTTCCGGTTCTGTATCTATGATCCGCAAACATTTTTTGGTTCTCGATTTATTGTATTTTTATTAAGTGCATGCTCGGAACGGAAGCTGCTCAGAACAAATATATATACTACCTTCATTTCAGTAAAAATGTTACTATCACTTTTGTTAGATGAGTAATTATGCCAGGGCTAACAATTTACTTGCGTATCACCTCAACATCTTTTACTATGCTATTTGTAATTTTCCCAAACCCATGGTAAAAAAGCATAAATGGGAGAAAGAGTAACTAGCTAGGTGTCTATTAGACAGTAGTAAAATAGAAGATGATGAGGTTGGCTAGGTAGCCTCAATATCCACCAATAATAAATCATCCAAAACATCAATCTTCCCATATTTTTATCCAGCCACACATATTCACTGACTACCTCCCTTTTCTGTTCTATCTCTATCTCTATCAACCCAAGAGAAAGTGTTTGTAAGAAGATTGAGTTTTTGAGAAAAATCAACAGTAATACTCCAACAATGGCAATGAGAGTGTGGGCTTCTTCAATTGCCAATGCACTTAAATTCTCTACCTCTTCTACCTTGAAGCAGACCTCAGTCTATCCATCTGCTTTCTCTGCCTCCAAATGCTTCTCCACAGGTAAGTCTATACCATCTCCCTTTCACTCTCTCCGTTTATCTCTTAATATGGATGACTGATTAGTTGTGTTGTTGGTGATGCAGTTTTGGAAGGATTGAAGTATGCACCATCTCATGAATGGGTTAAACATGAAGGAGATGTGGCTACCATTGGTATTACAGACCATGCTCAGGTACTTCTGTTGGATTGCTTAGTGTCATTATTCTCTCAATTAAAAGAATAAATAGAGCGTCGATTCGATATTTTAGTCTAATGTTTTAGTGATTACAGCAGCCTAAACTAGCTCTTAAACATACAACTGATAGTAGCATAAGATGAGTCTGACATCTGCAAGTTAGAAAAAAGGGACTAAGATATGCTAAAATCAGACCACATCCAAATCCCGTTAGCATTTTTGTTAAAATCGGTCTACTGAATATATATGGCTTGGAATTGTAATTAGGATCATTTGGGAGAGGTAGTGTTTGTGGAGCTACCAGAAACCGGTGGCGCAGTGACAAAGGCAAGTGGATTTGGAGCAGTAGAGAGTGTCAAGGCAACAAGTGACATCAACTCACCTATTTCTGGAGAAATTGTTGAGGTCAATACCAAGCTCACTGACACCCCTGGTTTGGTAAGTACTACGGACAAATGCTATTTGTGCACTATATATGCCGGTTTCGCCGCACCATAACTGTTGTTCTGTTTTTCAATTTTGATTAGATTAATTCAAGTCCTTATGAAGATGGATGGATGATCAAAGTGAAACCATCAAGTCCAGCTGAACTTGAATCTTTAATGGATTCAAAGGGTTACACCAAGTTCTGTGAGGAAGAAGATGCAAGCCATTAAGTTGATGGATATATGTTTTTCTTCACCACTTTCTTTCGAATTTCAGTTTGGGTTAGCTAACTGATATTTCTCTATCTGTTGTTATCAATAACAATGTCAATATTACTGAAAGATTATCTGCTTAATTTGGTTGGTTTCTGATTTTCTCCGCCTTTCCATACTTCTGCTTGTCAATGGCAGAAGTAATCCATAATAATGCATAGAGTAGTTAAGAAAACACAATGTACAGGCACAAAATAACAAGTTGCATCTCAAAACCCGGCATAAACACACATCTGAGCAGCGAAAAAAGAAGGTTGACATAAGACCTGAACCTCCATTTCTATGCATTCCTTTCCATAGCTCTTGACATTTGTTACCTGGAACATATTCCTTTCAATTTGTTGTATCTCGAGTCTGGCATTCCCGTGCTTCATCACGGCTTCTTGGTACTTTTTAGATTCATGTTCAGGATCGAAAGATCGTGTCATTTTCATACATATTTCAAGCCGAGAAATCAGAAATTCCACATTGAAGTCCATTTTTTTAATTGCTCTCAAACTCTTCTCCCATGCTTCAAATTCATCCATAGGAGTAGTTAACTTGCAAGCTCTTATGGCATCAGCAGTGTTCACTATTTCGGAAATCATTGCCGCAAGGAGTTCAGGATCTGACTTCTGCACCACATCTTTTTGGAGCAAAGATTTCTGGCTCCTACAAAGCTCGTAGTAGCTAGCTCGATCATCCTCATGTATCTTTGAATCTAAACTCACATCGTCCACTGTTATTTTGAAATTCTGAAAACTTGCTCTTACTATGTAGACCTGTAAAATGAAGAGAAATTTAAAAGTTTTAGCTCTCATATCAATTCTGGCTCGCTCTTAACAATCATGACAAAACCAATAATAATTACCTTCATTACGGTTGCCTCAACTAGACGAAATACTACAGCATCTCCATCGTCTAACTCATGTTTCATTCCAAAACCCCTCCAGCCACCACTAAGACCAATCCTGAGAGCAATGTATTTAGCAGTGCATTTGTTCCCGGCTTTAGACACCAGAGTAAAATCAGTATTTACATCTTTTGGCAGTTTCGAGAGCGAAAAAATTCCACGGGAAGGTTCTGTTGGCAAAAAAAAAACAAATTGCAAACATATGTGATCAAACATCGTGATATGAATAATAAAAATGTTATTGACAGACAAAAAGACAATGGTTCTCATCCAACTTTTGACTTGCACGTAAGTATAACAGTGGTTCTCATCCAACTTTGATCGGATTTCATGAGCTTTTACTTCCGCAAAAGTGAGAGGCTTCGGAGGTTCAGGTTCAGGTTCAGGTATCGGTCTTTTCTTACTACGCACACACAAAAAAAAAAATTAACTCCTGCCAGTTTATCAAAGACAGGCATTACGAGGGAAAAAGATGTTGGTATAGCCAGCAAATTAACATGACTTTACCTGGCATACTTCCTCTTCTTAGGTCTAGTAGCGGCAACCTGCTGTTCAACAATTCGGATTAGATGGATTCAAAACACTACCAACCAATCAGTTAAACAATGTTTGATAAATTATTACAACAATGTGGTGGTGGTGTTCATTTTAAGGACGTAGCCAGATATATGCAAATGTGGCAAGCCTATGCACTAAATACGCACAATGGCATATAACATTCAATAGTCTTCTGCTAGACCAAAAGAAACAACTGATTTGAGATCGAAACTGTCTACATCCAAATTTAAATATAAAACAACACATATAGGGAGTTAGAAATTCCATGGATGATGATGAAGAATATGGTTTGCATATTGGTAACTAATGGTTACAGAGTTCATAATTACCAGATCACTTACGACATGCCCGGCAGCAGATTGGCTGGAAGAGCCTTGTTAATATGTTGATTTCTTGAAAACTGATCTTCTTTCATACTTGACTAGTTGTTGTTTTCCATGGGATGCCATTGATGTTTCTTTTTTTTGTTTGTTTTTCGATCGAACAGATTCAAAAAAATTCAGTTGTTCATCAAAGAGTTGTAAAGTAGTGAATATCGGCAAGTGATATCTTTTCTGCTACTGCGGCCAATAAATCAGGAAAGTGGGATAGTGGGAAGTCTTGTTGCCCCGCTTGCCACTTATCCTACTAACCAAATTAGAGCAAACTTCTCTTATTTTTATTTTATTTTTTTGATATTACAAGACCTTGTTTCTAAAAGAAGCATGATATAGGGGCTATATCCTGGAAGGGCTCCTTTAGGAGGCGAGGTGATCCAATTTTTCGTTAAGGGGTGTCCTAGGGGTAAAATTAAATGTCCATTTTATCTTTTACTTAATTAAAACATTAATCATTTCATTAAACTCAAAATCTCAAAAACCTCTCGATTAATCGTCGATTCGGAAAAAATTTCATCGATTAAACTCAGCAATTCGTGATGAAGAACCATAGTAATGCGGTAGAAGGTAGTAGTGATGGCAATCAACATTCTCTTTTGAACCTAATCAAGATATTAATCAAGAAATCGGTGATCAAAATCAAAATCAATCACCGCAACAACCACCAATGGTGTATTTAAGGAATTGAACAAAACCCATGTTATTATTAGAACTTCTAATTGATTGATTGGCATGTTTGATCGTGTTTTTAGTTTTAAAAAATTGGACGTAGTTAATGTTACGGTTGGGTTCGTGTGTAAAACTCAACCGTAATATACATGTTCTTCATATTACGGTTGGGTTCGTGTGTAAAACCCAACCGTAATATATCATGTTCTTGAGTATTACGGTTGAGTTCGTGTGTAAAACTCAACCATAATATATCATGTTCTTGAGTATTACGGTTGGGTTTTCTTATACCCAAACGTAAATTGTAGGGTAGAAGATGAATATTTAAGGATATTACGGTTGGGTTTTAAGCCATAACCCAACCGTAAAACTCTCTAACTTTCACTCCGGAACGGTTGGGTTTTTAAGCCAAAACCCAAACGTAACTAATCTTTAAAACCTAATCGTAAAATTAGATAAATATATTTTAAGATTTTTCATTTCTATCTTGTAGAGAATTGAAAGACGAAGCTAACCAAAAAAAAAATGTGGTCAATCGGACATCGTATGAAGGAGTTATGATCAAAACGGTGAAATCTATTTGTATCCATGAATAGTTACGGTTGGGTTCGCCAATAAACTCAACCGTAAATCTGAGATTTTTGGGCTTCATTGAGCCCAAATTCTTTAACTTGTGAAAACTAGAATTTGCATCCCTTAGGATTTCTCTTGAAAAGTTTAATTTTCACGCGTGTAATAGTGATTTTTTTTTACATGCATTTTGAGTGATAATTATTTTATTCACCTGTATTTTCAGAGTGAAAATTATAATTCCACCAATTAGGAAGTTATAATTTTCCAAAGTAGCCATTTTTTATCTAAGTGTTTTTTTTCACTAGTATTTTGAGTAAAAGTTGTATTATCACCATTATGTTTTTCTTAAAAAATTTGTTCTTTTTTCACATGTATTGTTTTTTACTTATAAGATACTGAGTGAAAAATAAAAAGAGGTGAGAGCAGATTCTATTTCGCACGAGTAAGATAAATCATAGGAGAGAGATAAAATTGTGATAGTAGATTTTTTAGGGAGATTTTTTTGGATTAGAATTTAGCGTAATAATTCATAGTTTTTTTCTTAGGAATAAACGTTTTTTAGTTAAAAAGGAAATAAGAATTAGTTTTTGATTTAGGCAACTCGATTTAGGTAAAAAGGTTATTTAGGTATTCAAGCTCTATTATAATTAATTATAGGCTTTTCATATATATAATTTTATTGGTGGATTTATGATAAAAAAAAGTTGGGCTAGAAATAATTGTGCCCAATGGAAAATACTTATTTCACTGACTAAATAAGTGTTTATATTTTTTAAATTTTTTATTTTATTTTAGTAAATATTTAAAAAAATTCAAAAAATTAGCACATGCTACAAAAAAGATTTTATTATGTTTCCACTTTCCATCCCATGCAGCACGGCTACAGCTACTAAATCAGAGTGATGGAACGAATCAAAACTGCAACTAGCACTCTTATAGAAGGAAAAGAAATCATCAAGTAGCAAGAAAAGAGAAGAATATAAAGCATATAATCTCATATAGAACATCTTTTATATCTAAAGATAAGGATTAAGGGGGGAGTGCACGAAGGATAAAATAATCCCCCCCAATCTATACCAAGACTGGGTGGTCAACCATTAAAAGTAGGTGCCTGTGTAAAAACCTTAAAAGAATCCCAAATAAGAAACCCATATACAAAGTTGTATTAGCCTAGGGGTTCTTTATAGGGATGAGGAAGATTTGACATTTCAACGATAGGATGATGCTCAAGACAGGATGCTCAAGACAGGAGTGGGTGTAAATTCGATGGGTTATCTTGATAGGATTGTCAATAAGTACCTGTTATTCGAAATCGAAACTTGGTGAATTGAACGTGGGTCCGGATTCTAAAATTGAACCCATTAGTAATTTAGGATCCGACAGATATTATTCGATTGGATCCAAAATTTTAACGGATCCTAGCAAATATGTATTATCCGGAAGGTATCCGTGGATATTAGATACCTGAATATTTGATTATTTGTTAATTTTTTCAAAAATTTAATAATTTCGTCTAATTTTTTTATTTTTCATTTATTTTCTTAGATTTAATCTTTAACTAGAACATTTACATATATGTAACAATAACTATATATGAATTTTTCGATTCAAGTCAATATAAAAAATAAAAAAATATATATAATTAATTTTAAAAGATCCGTTAAATACCCAAATCTGACAGGTATTTAGGTTATTAATTGGATCTGATTTCGGATCCATTAAATTAAGAACCGAATCATGACCCGTTAGAACCTGAACCCATCTTTTTTAGTTGGATCCGGTTCCAAATCTAGTGGTTCCCAAAAGGAACATGATCCATTGACAAACCTAATAATTGGTGTTTATTTCCATTCAAAAAGACAACAAACTTATTTGATAATATGGACAATTATATACAAAGTTAGTTTCATGGGAGACTACCAATCCAATAGATCCAAAGATGAAGATTATCTTGTTTTAATTATCTGGATTCCTTACAAGTCATTACATATCATATCAGCTAAGAAGACATCGAAGATTAAGGTACCGACGTTATTACATGATTTTTTCCACAAATACTGATTATTATAGGGGGTATTTTTAGTGTATCAAATATGAGACAGATATTTTCGTTATAAATATATCCAGTAACATTTATTTCATCACAGACATTTGGAATGGATATAATCGTTGTAATTTCTAAAAACCGTGGTTGTTCAGTGAATCATAAGAATCGTGGCCGTTTGGTTAACCATCAGCTGCTTGACATCCGACGGTCTAATTTTTTCGGTCAGCCCATCTGACGAACACTATTGTTTCCTGGTCAAAATCGACACCTTCTTCACTGTTCATTCCTTAGCCACATTAAATATTAGATCAACATTTTCTACAAATTCTATCAATTCAGGAAACAAAGAACTTAGTAACAGGAACATGTTAAATGACCTTATTTTTTTTCTTCCAGTTGCGGAACTAGAAATGTTACATGGGGTGGGTTTGACCAATTTTATACCCGGTCTTAAACCTAAATTTAGTACATATAATTTGGGCCAAGTAGAAATAGACAATGAAAAAAAAACTTTATTGTGATGTTGAGGGAGGCTTCGACTAGAGGAAGCTTGGATGTCTTTCCGCCCTTGGTTTTGTCTAAAACAAAAACAAACTACAAAGGACTACAAAATGAAGAATTGTAGGGATCATCAAATGATCCAACCATTTCTCAGGTTTTTAATCTAAAACAACTAACTAAACCATGATACCAAAGGTTTACTGGATTGGTCGGAATCAGATTGAAAAGGTTTGAATCGGTCTGGAACTGCATCTGAAATATAGTTTTGGTGGCTGATGTAGATGTCGATGTTGGTGTCTTAATGGATGATGTTGTTGATGTTTCTATTGTTGCTAAGCTCTGAGTTATTGCTGGAGATCTTGATTTTGTAGCTGATGATGTTGATGTTACCCCATAAAAAATGAGTTCTTCTAAAGAAAATCAAAATCCAACTCTTGAGTTTTATCACCATGATTCAAAATCCACAAAAATAAAAAAATAAACCTAAAAAATAAACCAAAACAACCAACCAAAGGATATGAACTCTAAAATAAGACTGGTTGAAAAAGGAAAACTTAACGCTAATAACAAATGGAGAGTAAGAAAAATCAAGCTCTAATAGATAAAACAACAAACTTAGAAGAAAAAAGTTTGTTAGGGTCAATATAGTTAATCTCCGCCGAATTTTCAGTCTCAGTGCATGGTCGAGACGGGTCTCTTAATTTTAGAGAGACGAGATTAGACAAAAAAACAAAGAAAGACGAGATGGACGACATTCTACCAAGATGCATAAGAGATTTGCTGAGACAAGATTAACATATGGAAATTAGTAATAAAAACCAAATCAAACCATAAAAAAACTTCAATTTTTCTTCACTATTCTTAAAATTTGGTATTGTTTTCTTTATACCTACACAAACTTAGCATATGTAAAGTGTGCATAATGCTTGACATATATATTACGAGTATAAAATTTGAAAATGATGACTCCAAGATTTCACTGAGAATCTCCTCGAGATAAAGTTGTTTTGATCCCGATATTAACTACATTGGTTAGGGTTGAATCTAAATAAATCAGATTCAGAACCAAAATTAGAAGGAAAAGACTGAATCAAAGAGAAGACGTAGATATTAAAGATGGATAGAAGTTGTCTTGCTCAAATCTACACTTGAAGGAGCCGATATGATCAAGAAAAATTTCAAACTGCTAAGATTGTCATTGTGAGTTTTTGAGGAGAGAGAGTTTGTTGACTTACAAGGAATATTTGATATTAATATGGTTAGGTCCTATGTTGCACGGACACGGACATGAGACACAATTACGACACGACACGATTACGGGGACACGTTATATGCATTACACACACCATTAAAATGTGATTCTACAACAATCTACTCAACAAAATAATTATTTTTATTTTTAAAATATTTGATTACTAGTTAAATAAGATTAATAATAATAAAATAATGATCAAGTCTTTCGTGAATAATACTTGAATTTGACTAAAGAAGAATAAATTAGCTTCACATTTAGTTTATTTTGATTTTCCAGACCAAAATGAATCATTTATGGCGTGTCCGAAAATGTCTAATTAGTATTTGCAAAGTGTCTAACGTTGATTTCTACGGGACACTTGATGTGGCGTATCCATCACTTGTCAGGCAAGTGTAGGGACGAAGCCAGGATTTATTGTTTGGGGGGACAAATATATATAGGTAAAATTATAGTACCGTAAGAATCGGTGGCCAAAGGCCGCATTCTTTTTAGGCGTTTAATATGTTGTTTCTTGCTTCAAACAATATCATTAAGACAACAGATAAGTTGTAAGACGTTTTAATTAATAATTAGACTTAATAATTTGTAATACTTTTTGTTTCGTCCCTATATAATTGTGACATTTGAGTAAAGTTTTATATGGTACAAACCTATTACCGGTAGTTTTCAAATAAATACTGATATCTACATAATTTTTACAATTCAAGAATCTTTTAAGTAATATCTAAAATTAAAGAGGGATAAATCTATAAATACCTAAAAATTTTAAGCATAATATGGTAATTAGGAAATTTTAGGGGACAACTATCCCCACTAGACCTAATATAGCTCCGTCCCTAGATAAGTGTTGTAAATGTGTCGTGTTTGATCGTGTATCCGACATGATAGCGATATCTTTCTTGGTCTATCCGTGCAGTATAGGTTAGATCATTCTAAACGTACGGTAAAGTGATGGTTTGAATTAATAGTCCTATATAGGCTATCAACCAATAAAAAAAAGTTTTAATTTTTTATTTTTTTTTAATAAAAGGTTTAATTTGTTTTGTTCAAACACAAATAAAGATTTAGGAAAATCGTAGATAGATCAATGAGAAAATTAATCTGGACTCAGGTCCGGATAAACCCCTCAAATCCACTAGTTAAATTTTCTAAGTCAAAACTTTTCTTTAGATATATTTAGCATATTAGCCCAGGTTATATTTGACTTCTAAGTCCACCTGGATCAGTCGATTGCCAGATAAAACTACATCTCTTCGTGACCACAATTGAATCCAACTCATGGACACGAGCCGTATCGGTATCGTATTGATTAGCATATGGATATCGACACGACGATATCCGGTAAGGCGAACCACGGTTATCTTGTCACTAAACTATGACCACTTGGGTTCGAGGGTGGGGCGTGGTAGATGGTAGTTGAAAAAGTCACGTGTTGGAAACACGAAGGTATTTAATCTTTTAGTACAATAAATTTAACGCTATTTAATTAGAGGGAAGAAGTGGGACCCACTGTCAATATTCCAATAATCGCAACCGTTTATTTTAGAGCTTTAACCCCTACAATTAGTGGGTCCCATCAATCCCGTGTTGGTAACGCGTAAGGAATCTACCCTGAAGAATATGGCACGTGGACACTCACATGCTTTCCATACTATCTTCATGTATTACATTTGGTGAGTCCGATTTCTGATAAAATATCTTTATAACGGCGTCATCCCCTCCACGAGGACAAGATGAGGCGGGGCAAGCGAGCCGAGCCGAGCCGAGTCGATAAATACCAATTACTTTAGGTATGAGAATCAGCTTTACTCTAACGGCGAGTTGTGGCATCAGTTCAAATCCAAGTACGAAGATCAATCTTCCATTTGAAAGTCTTCAGATTGCATATAAAATAGAAAAAAACTAATTTGGAATTATGTGTTTTTGATTCTAATATGATTATATGTCGCTTGGATTCATTTATATAAATTTGTTATGGAAGCGTAAATTAGAGTTTACAAAGTGTTGCAAATGATTTAAAATTTCTTATTGTTTTAATTTGACAGATCATCTGGACCAATCTGACACATAACTCGGTTATTTTGGAGCCTTTATGATTAGTAAAATCAAGTCGGTATCCCAGTTGATGATTCTGATGATAAATATGATACGACAAACCGATCTCATCACTTTTTTTTATCAGGTACGAAAGCTCTGAAAATAACGAAAAAACATAATTTTCAAAAAATCATAATAACGAAATATTTTTAGTCACGTTTTAAATTTAGAAAATAAGGAAAAGAGTTTCTTAAAAGATTAGGATATCGACAAATTCGTTAAGTTTTTCAAAAGTTAAAACAGTGAAATATTCTTACTTTTGAAAAGGAAAATCAGTTGTAAATTTTTTTCATCTGATACAAATTGCTAAATTTTAAACAAATATACCGAATATTTCCAATTATAATTATTCCAGAGACAAAAATCTTAGGTATATTCAGCTAGGTGATTGACTTGGTATTTTTATAATTTTGACCTACATAAACTAAAGGAAGCTAGCCAAATGAAATAAAAAAAATCCCTTACATTCGGTTTAAATGGGATTTGAACTCTGACTCCTCCTGATATGTCCGATTCATGTACCAACTGACTTACAAACGAATGAGCACTGAGGACACCAGAGAGGGCCTAGCAAAGGGATAAAATAGGTTATAGCCCTTCTCTGTTTTGATCAAATCAAATTTTTATATAGATTTTTTTTTGATAGTTTTGTTTTTAGCCCATGTATTATTGTATAAATTGTAGTTTATTTAACTTTTATCCCATATTTACATAAAATTAAAATAGAAATCCTACATAAAAGGAAAGGAAAAAACAGTCTTATTCTCAACACAATTATCTTTATTTGTCCTCAATAAACAGTAAATTTCTTTATGTAAAATTTTTTTATTACCAATTTTGTTTGTATTAATTTTTTTAATCTATTTATCTAATATAATTCCATAGGTAAATCAAAGTTGGCCTTTGATTCACAATTCATTCAAAAGAAAATTACCACAACTTTCATCCACTCTGCCAATCATTAGCATTTTAGTTTTATCCGAGAATAAATTCTGAGTCCGTTCCTGGAGGACACCAAAATTAGGTAATAAAGGAAACAAAACCAACTCGAAATAACAATGAATAAAATTCTAAACACATAAATTATGAAAACAATTGATAATTATTTAACAAAATTTTAAATATGTCAAATTTATATTCTTTATTTGAGGTTTCTATTTTCTAGTACGATAATACAATTCACTTTCTTTTCCCAACAATGCAAGCGAAAATGAAGAGACTGATTCTTTTTATAAAGGGTTGGATCCCAATATTCTCCCACCTTAGCTATAGATAGTGTTTCATGAAAATAAAATCTATAGAGCAAGTTGAGGACCAGATGGTTGATTTGTTGTTAGAATGATGATCGATCGACATTGAAGTTAGTCTAGCTGGTTGGATTTGCTCAGGAGAGCTACACCCAGATCAGGAGGCTTTGCTGAGACAAACTTAACATACATATTGTGTAAAATACTTAGTGTATACTTCTTTCGTTACCTATATAAAAACGGAGTTCTGGATTTTAAGTATCCCATTAGATTGATGAAACTTTATTTTCAAGATGACTGTTTCCACATATATCATTATTTATTATGCATTGGTATTGTCGTTAATAGGTTAATGTTTTTTGTCTTGGAAATAAAATAAAAGGTAAAACAAGAAAATTTATAAATGTTTATGAAATTTAATTTTTAAAATTTATAAATGTTTATGAAATTTAATTTTTTTTTCTAAAAAGAATTGACAAATTTCACCTATATACAAAGTATTTTATAAGCTAAAATAAAAAAATGATAATAGTTCAAAATCTATTATAGGTCTAAAATTTTAAAAATAAAGATTTTGAGATTTTACTAAAAATTTCCCAGTATTTTCTTTGTCTTGGTGTCTCGGTCCGGCTGAGACAACACCAAGACATGAGGTTAACTACCTTGGATTCAACCAAAGGGTCCAACAAAACATGGCAATTTGTGGACATAACAGTTTCATTAGTGTCAGTAACTAGCTAATAATTAATCATGATTAAGATATGTTAAGTTCCCCCAATCTCAAACCAAGCCAAACCCTAGTCTTTTGAGAAGAATTATAACTCTTTCTTCTCTCTATAAATACACAGTAGAACCGGTTTCGTAACTCTCATCATCTCTCTGTTTTATCATCACCTCTACATCTGTAAGGTTCTCATTACAACAACCACAACATCATTCAAACAGTAAGAAAACCCTGATTCTTACCTTTCAATTTCTATCGAATTTCTTCAATTCCCTTTCACTATCATCTTCAATCCAGATTTCAATATCTGGGTTCTTTTAAATTTCCAATTTTGATATATGGGGCATGAAAAAAAGATGACAAAACGTTATTCAATAGGTTATGCATTAGCACCCAAGAAGCAAAAATCTTTCATTCAAGATTCATTAGTGAATCAATCCAAAGAAAGAGGTATTGATCTTATCAAAATCGATATTGATAAGTTGTTAATAGATCAAGGTCCATTTGATTGTATTTTACACAAATTATCAGGTGAGAATTGGATTAAACAATTAGATGAGTATGTTATTAAGAACCCTAATGTTTTGATTATTGATTCTCCCAATGATATCGAAATTGTGCATAATCGTATTTCTATGTTACAAGTTGTTTCTGATTTGAAAATTTGTGATAAGAAAGAAGAGAATGGTGATATCAAAGCAGCTACATTTGGTATTCCTAAACAGATGGTGATAAACGATGTTGATACATTGATTAATCCGTGTGGGATGGAGGAGCATGGGTTGAAGTTTCCGGTGATTGCAAAACCATTGGTGGCTGACGGTAGTGTGAAATCGCATAAGATGGCTCTGGTTTATAATAGGGTTGGGTTGAATAAGTTGAAGCCGCCAATTGTTCTGCAAGAGTTTGTGAATCATGGTGGTGTTATTTTTAAAGTGTATGTTGTTGGTGATTATGTGAAATGTGTGAAGAGGAAATCTTTGCCGGATATATCCGAGGAGCAATTAGTAGGTAATTCCGAAGCGGGGACGATGTCGTTTTCACAGATATCAAATATGACAACTCAGAATCGAGCAGACAGACAGAATTATTATGAGATAATGCATATAGAAGATGCTGTCATGCCTCCGGATAGTTTGATTACTGATATTGCTAGAGGGTTGAGGCAAGCTATGAGGTTACATCTGTTTAATTTTGATGTTATTAGGGATTCGAGAATTGGTAATCATTATCTTGTTATTGATATTAACTACTTCCCTGGGTATGCGAAGATGCCATGTTATGAACCTGTGTTGACAGATTTCTTTTGCGACATCATTCAAGGGAAACAGAATTTGGGTAATGAGGGTGTGAAGAAGGAAGAAGAGGGTTGTCTTGTGCCGGGTTCTTTGAAGGAAGAGAGGACGCTTGTGAGCAATAATTGTTCAGCTGACGCAGGTGAGGAGCACTGATGATTTGTGGATGACAGCGAATGGATGAGTTCAATCTCTGAAGGAAGATAATTGGTGGTTAAAAGGGATATCGCTGGAGCGTCTGGAGGTAAAGTTCTTCTCGTTCTTTTGGAAATTTCAGATGTGGTGGGGTTGGTTGGTAGGTTTAGTTGAATAAGTAGATTTTCACACTTCGTTTTTATGTCTCTCTAGTGGCTTTGCTTTTGGCACTTCATGTTGATTTTTGTATATTCTGATGTGGTACAAGAAGTAGGCATTTTCTCAAATTTTTACTTTTTAAGTTTTAGGAAGTTCAAAGCTGGTGTAATTCCTTGCTTTATTATATCCCTAGCAATGTTCATGAACGAAAAATGCAAGGAATTTGCTATGAAATTTACATTTTTGATAGAATTGGTTGCTGTTGATTGAATCTCTTTTCATTATTACATTTATTTATGTTGGATTCACAAATTTAGTTTAAACTCATTACAAAATCTTTATTAGGAAGCCTCATCGTTTCTATGCTTAGTAACTGAAAAGATATCCCTTTCAATAAACAAGATCAATGTGTTATCTCCCCTTTCCCCCTCAAGCATTTGTGTTTTATTGGTAACAGACTGGATGCATTAAGGCGTCTCCTCATTACCTCATATACACCATTGTCTACCACTTGTGTGTAGTGGATTTTTTTCTTTTGGCCTATGATTCGATGCTGCTTTCGACATACTTCTGATTTTTGCTACTGAAAAGAGGATTGTGCATTTGAATTAGCTGCCTGCAGAGAGAGTACTTTTGGTGCTCAGCTTGTGCCAAGCAGAAGTCTTTTTTAAATGAGTTATTAGGCTGGTAGTTCAAGATGATATTGCTATCTGCATTTGGTAGCTTTCATTTTCATAAGAATTTCTACTTTTTGTATATTTTTTCCCTGTCCTTGTCATATCTATCTTAGTAGTCATATTAGTAGTCATATCATCTGATTAGGCCTCTTTGTTTTGTTCTGCATCATCTTCTTTGTTTTTAATCTTTCCAGCTAATTTTTGCAAGTGTTTGCCAATTGGTTCTAGTGGTGGATGGGTAGACTCAAAACTTGCAGAGTGGTCCAGTCTCTCCCTCGCTGGCATCCATTATTCCCTTGCTCATAGGTAGCCTTTTCTACCCATATAGTGTTGTTTTGGAATTTGGTTCTGCATGGAATCGAAAACCATTGAAAGAAGATGCTGATAGCAAGTGCCAAGTGATCCCTTTTTCTTTGGAATAATGCTTTGTTATATTGCAGACAACAATTTGCTGCAGATTTTACAATTTGAAATGGGGTACCTCTTGGTGCCTGGGGTCGACATTCACAGATCTCTAGTGCTTCTGCAGGACCCTTGCTTGTCATTTATGAATTGCCACTCTTTTCCCGGTTCTACCATGATAGACGATATAATTATTTTTTGTTCAGTGATGCAGATATATATCAGTCTCAATCTCATTCTTTTTGTTTGTCTTTTGCGTTCTCGCATATAATCTGCAATTTGTCCATTAACAAGTACAGTAGTAAAGACTTTTTCATAAAAAAATGAAGTCGAAGCGCAAGCATATGGCCTGCACTTCGAAAGAAACAGTTGAGCTCAGCTCAGTTGAGGCATGCCCACCACGGCACCGTAGGCTGTAGGCCGCGGAAGCAACAGAAGAAGAAAAGAGAACTAACCCGCAGTCAGCTTGAAATATCGGGCATTGGAGTACCCTTAGTTGGTTCCTGCAGTCTGACATCACAGATCTCTAATGCTGATGCAGCACCCTCTTAGCTACCATCTCCCGTTTCAAACTCTTACTCTCATCGTTTATGAATTGCCATTCTTTTCACGTTTCTAGGTACTATGGTAGAAATAAATAAATAAAACCTCTCCAGTTTAGGAGATCCATCACACCTGGAAATCCACCTCCCAAAATCAACCATTTAGCCTTCAATCTCAAGGTATGACGCTGCTAGGCTCGATATCTCTGAGCAGACCCAACCAATTCGACTAGCCCCTCTGCGGGATCAAACTGCCATCCCCAACTTCTGCTTCTGCTTTTTTTTTCATGGAAGTTGGGGATAGGACAACTAATGCCAACAAATGGCAGGTAATTGAATCATATTTTTGTATTTTAAGAGTCTTGACAGCTTTAAAATTGCCGATCATAAAATCATTTTCTTGCCTTCTTTCCTGGAGTTTCCTATTTTCAAGTATTGGGCCATTGTTGGAAAAGAAAAAAGAAACGTCTACTACACCTAAGTAGGGCTGCACATCGGGTCGGATGGGTCGATTTTAGCCCTACCCGTACCCGACCCTCCAGTTGACGGGTGAATGAAGTATTCACCCGAACCCAACCCACCGTAGGACGGATCGGATCGGGTTTGACCCGTCATTTCAGCGGGTCAGGTGCGGGTCACCCGCCCAGATTCAATGCAAACATTCAATCACACCAAATCATTCAACACAATCAATCAAAACAAGCACAGACAATCATTCATTCACAACCCATCTCAACTCATTTAACATCATCTTCATCTTCATGGCTCGGCAGTAACAACAATTCTTGAAACCAATTCTCACTGATTTAATGATTTCTTCTATTTTCTCTGCCAACACTCTGACCCTACTACTCGAACAAATCTGCTACTTCTTGCTATCAAGTCCATCTTTCTCGAGCTCAAAGAATTCAAATTCAGATGCGAACCCCATCCCTTGTAGCCACTGCTTAATCTTGTTTCAATGTTCTTCTTTTCTTCTATTCAATTTCTCGACCAACCATATTCACTGATTTTGTCCATAAACCATCTTCCAAACCTCCACAGAAACCCACTTCTATGTTCTGTTTCATCTGCTACTCTATCTGAACACCATCTCAGAAACCATCTATGTTGAACACTCCAACCAACTCTTTTCTCAGCTGTAGCAATTTATGGCAGAAACATCATTAACACTCTGCCATGATCTTGACCCATGAATCTGCAAAAGTCACCCAATTTCTATTTTCTGTTTCTTTACTTCTATTTAATGCTTCTTTACTGCTCGATCAATCTCGGACATTACCGCTGCATCACGACAACAATAAAATTAATCACAATCAACATCAAATCTAAGATGTAATACAATACAAAAATACAAAGAGAGAGATTTACCTCGTTATTTCTAGCAAGAGTGACCTTCTCCTTGTCAAACACAGAGGTTTCAAAATCAAGAGTAGTCAATGGTTTAATAGGAGCTGAAACACTCATACGAGATGCAACATATGATCCAACGGCGGATGATGAGACATTGTTGTTAGAAACACGAATAAGAAGTGGTTTCAGGGTTTTAGAAGATGAGACAGAAACCCTTAGGGTTTTTGATGGAGCTGCTACAGATGGAGAGAAAGGAATTTATTTCTCTTATATGGGAAGAAAATATCTTAGAATCAATCACCTAAAATGTCTGCTCCCTAATCCAAAATTCGGCAACTAATTCAAAATTCAAAATGCTTAGTCGATGGGGATGCTTCTATGTTTCAGTTAATCGAGCCTAATAAATTTAAGGTGCATGAGAACTTCAATGCTCATAGTCAGTAGAATTTTACATTGCTTATGGTTTCATCTGATTCATTTGAATTTTCGCTGTAGGTTCGTATAATCAAGGCAAACGGTTCACAGACCGACTGAAAAGATAGTCTTCTAACTTGAATTCATGTCCATAACAATAAGGAAGGGTATGTTTTGATCCTTGTTGCCGCAAGGACAAGTGATTGCACAGTTGACAATGCTAGTGGCATCATGCTATGGGTTTTTTGGGGTTGTCATTAGAATTAAAACCAAAATGTAGGTGAACTGTGAAACTAAACGGATGATGATATTGCGTTTCCATAAGATTTTTGTATTTTTCTGCATCATTTTCATAATTTGGTTAGTCTGTAATTGCCGTTGGTTTTGTCATAATTATCGTACCTTTTGTGCCAAAAATTAAACTATTTTGCTCCAAGTTGAGTACGAAGCTATGCTGTTAGAGAAAGAGTTCCAAAATCTGCTGTTAGCGAAAGAGTTCCTAAATCTGCAGAAAGCATTTGCCTTGCCAAGATTTGCAAAGACTCTACAGCTGTATGGCCCCTCCCCCCTGATATCTTGCAACAGATGAGATCAAACATCCCCCTATTCCACACTTCTGTGCTCGGAGTTTTGCAGATTCGTAGTACAGGCCATTGCCATTTGCTTTACTGCAGACCAAAATAAAAATAAAAAAAATTGTCTACTACACCTCAGGATTTATAAACAATATCAAGAATTATGTGGCCAATTTTTCTGTACATTTTGGATTAGACACCAGAGATTTTAGGGGCTTGGACATAGTCTGTAATTTGTCAACTAACCAGTACATGCAGTTCACAAGCTCAGCTCAGGCATGCCCACCACCGCACTTGTGGCTGTAGGTGCCGAAGGGCATGCAATATCCGACCTAAGATGAGCTGGGCGACTGAACCATATATGGTGCGCCTGCATGCTTTCATGTATTCCTTTCCGCTTGCTTGCACCTTAATGCACCCAAATAACCAATTGCAGTGGGTCTTTTGTTTTCCCGGGTATGCGATCTGCAACGGGCAAGGCTCAGGCATCCAATAGGGCCCTATGGGTACCCATGGGGGTGCATATATATAATATATATAAGACCGATGATATATACCTACACCCTAACCTAACAAAGTAGAATAGAAAAATGAATGAAGAAAGATGGAGATTCCTGGTGAAGAAGGAGTAGTATGTGATGAGTTTATCACTCTGGAGATATTGAGTAGACTTCCTGTGAAATCACTCATGAGGTTCAAGTGCGTGTGCAAACGCTGGAAATCTATAATCCATAAAGATCAGTTCTTCATTGATTTACACTTATCACGATCCATAACAACAACACCAACAAGACGAACTTCTTTTCTACTTGTTGGCAAGCCTGCTACACACAGAAGAAGCAGCGGCAGAATGTATTTGTTATCGGCAGAATTCTTGCCACCTTCTAATGAAGAAGAGGGATACCTAGAAGTAGGTACAACCTTTTTATGGGAACCACCTTTTCTTGAAAATTATCTTGCATATGCAACATGCAGCCTCAATGGGTTGATTTGTTTCATGGACACGCTTTACTGCCGTGCTTGTCTATACAACAGTAGCACCAGAGAATCAACACCATGGATCAAATCAATAATTAAACAAGAAGAGGCGGATCCGCCGAGATTGCCTCCAGTTTATAAAGAGTTGGGTTATACAGAGCAAAAGAATTGCTTCTTCTAAAGCATGAGTTTGGATATGATCCTGCGACTAAGGAACACAGAGTGATTGCATTGTGGAGGTTACTAAGATATGGCTACCCTGTTGGTGGTTTGCTTTGTGAGGTAATGACTGTAGGGCAGAATTCATGGAGAAGGATCGGTAAGGTCGACCCATCATCTATTTCACCCACCGGAATCGAAAGTTCTGTTTATGTGAATTGTTCTATATATTTGCTTTGTAAATATGAGGATGAGGATGAGGATGACGGTTTAATAGCAATATCTATTGTCGAATTTAGTGTTGGCAGTGAAAAGTTTAGATTAGTAGAAACACTAGCTCGGTATGCTTGTCATATATATGGGATTTTTGTTGGGGCAATAACAAAAAATAAGGAAAATCAATTAAATAAAAGTTATTGATATTTAGTTTCTTAATAAAAGTGATTTGTCGAAACAGATGACCTCCTAGTATCTCTGTAACAACAACATGATATGCAACAAAATTTTAGAAAAACAAAAAGCGAGCCAAAGTAAGTCACGTGTTCAACACGCTGTCCTTAAGACAATAGCGTCCGACTACACTTAAGAGTGATGCTATAGCCTCCACAGAACGGATATCTCCAGGATAAAACACTCTACTACACCTACTACTAGCATATGTAGTAGATGCTCAACTTGAGCTTGACAACTCCGAAAAAACCCTTAAGGAAAATCTCGAAAACTTGAGAAAAATAATAAAAAGTTATTATTCATGTGGTCTCTAAAAAATGGAGAAACCTTTTTCCTTTTTTTATTATATCAAAATAAGTTGAGAAAAACTTATTTATATAATAACCTAGTACAATTTAAGAAGAGGGATCTTCCTGATGTGGGACTAATAAGTTTATATATTATTTTAAAACAACTTAAGATTGGACGATGTGGGATTAATAATTTTTTCATTCGCAAAAGAAAATTAAAGTTTATTTATTTTCTTAAAACCTTAAAATTTATATTTTATATATTGTTTTTCAACAATCCTCACATGAATGAAAAACCTTAGTAAAACATGAAATACACAGATAGATCTTGGTAAATCAACACCTCAATCCCACGACCGTGCGTGTTGAAGTCATACTATCCATTCCAACGTCCTCGCCTTCACACAAAAGTGTGTTGACCCCAGGGTCATACTATTAATTGCATAAATCATAATTGTATAGAGAGCTTTCATCTTTAGTTTCCCATATATAGTGGGACTAAAAGTTCCGTTCACCAAAGTGAAAATTAACTAGTGATCCCTTAGTGATCCTTAGGTCCTAAGTATCAGCAATACTAAGACCATAAAAAAAACATAAATCATACTTGCGCGAACCTATTCCTGAAGATGTAAGGATGTTGCTAGCTGATAATGTCGAGTGAGGATTTCCTGGAATGCTAGTTAGTATTGATTGTATGCAGTGGCCATGGAAGAATTGCTCGATAGCTTGGCAAGGAACATATCGGGGTAAAGAAAAGTACAATTCCATGGTGTTCGAGGCGGTGGCATCATATGATTTATGGTTTTTACATGCCTTTTTTGGAATGCCCGGGGAAAATAACGACTTGAATGTGTTGGCACACTCACCCATTTTTGATAACATGCTCAAGGGTATAACCCATCCATGTAATTATGTCATCAACGGGCACCAATACAAAATGAGTTATTTCTTGGCCGACGGCATCTACCAAAAATTGACAACTACTGTACAAGCTTACACTCGAACATTAGGTTATCCAGACTTGGTAACATTCAGTAGGTATCAAGTGGCTAAAAGGAAGGATGTTGAGTGTGCTTTGGAGTGCTAAAGAGAAATTTATAATTTTCGGATTGCCATGTAAGTATTGGAAATACACTGACTTGAACCTAATAATGAAATGTTATCTTATTTTGCACAACATGATTATTGAGCATGAACGTCGGGATAGGGAATGGGCTGCAGTTGTTGCTTTTCCAATGCCAGAGCCTATTGATAATCTTTCTGTTTTTGTTGCAACTGTTAAAACCTTCAATTGCACCTACAATTAAAGACTGATCTTGTTGCGTATATTAGAATGCGTCCTGGTAGAGGAGTAGTACCCTAGCACAACCAGATAGAGAATTCAAGTTTGGAGGGCCCGAATTTGGAATATGTAAGGGTACCTTCATCACAAGAAGAATCTGATCATACAGTCTCATTAGACGAAGAAGAATATTCTGGTCAAACTGAAAAAGGTGTATTTGATTATTATGGTCAAGGTCCAAATGATGGTGGACCTCAATATTATAAACATATTCCAGATGGGTTTGAGAATATAGATGAACCTGCGTATGAAGATGGATACGTAAAGGAAAAACACGCTGATTCCAATGAAGATGAATATTCTGATGAAGATGAATACGAAGTTTCTGATGGAAATGGAGATGGATATGAAAGTGCAGACTCGAGCAAACCTTAAATGAAATATAGTTTCTTTAGCATTTTGTAGTTTTAAATTTGAATGAATGTAAGGGTGTACTTCATTTTATTTATTTACGTTTGATTGTAGTTGCTCGAATATTAACTGCTATAGTAGATGAGTCATAGGACCTCAACGGATATGTTTTTCAAACATTCTATTTTTGCAACGGCTCTTTTCCAATTGTCCCTATAAATTCACATCTTTTTCGTTTCATTTTTACATTTGAAGATGTTTTTTTTCAATTTCACATCTACTTTACTCCTTAAAAACCAAATATCCATTTCTTTTTCACTAAGACTTCGGTTGTAGTTAAAAAGAACATCTTCAAAATGTATATTGGATAGCTTTAATCCGGCAGAAAAATTAGTTATCTGCAAAACTTGGATCACTCATACGTTTGAAGTTGACCGGTAAAGACTAAGTTTGATTATATAAGGCTTTGTGGGTACATCTCTTTGTAAACCCTCGCGAGACACAACTCGTCCACCAGAGTCGTTTGGTGGTTTAAAGGCTTTTTACACAAACTAAGTGTAATCGTGTTTCCTACAAAAGTGAATTAGGGTTCTAATTTAAGTATTGTAATATGCTTTCGTTATTTGTACTTCAACCGACGCAATCTATTTTGCAGTGAATAAAATAAAGAAAGTAGCATAAATAACAAATAACAATTATTCAAAACAACATTACATCAATAGAGATATCTTATTTTCGCAGGAGTCGCGGTTGCACTTAGTACGTGCTACAAGCCTTTAAACCATAAGTTGACCCCAACGAACGAGTTTTCTCTCATGAGGGTTTACAAAGAGATATACCTACAAAACCTATAGTCAAACCAGTTATTCCTTGTTGTCAAAATTAGGAGGAGTTGGTTCTCATGCTAACCGTGTCTAGTTCATATGAGGAAAAATGTCTACTATCGTTGAGTAGGAATGATTGAAACAGAATGCCGTTCCATGTTTTGCAAGATATGCAGTATGGGAAGCTTCGTCCTACAATAAACAACCAAAAATATTCAATAAGTGTATTATTGGAAAATACAATTCAAAATAAACTCAAATTAAATGGTAAACACTTACAATCATTTGGTTTTTCATCCATGACGCCTTTGTTCGATATATTGGTATTTGTATTACCACTAACCTTTGCACATTATTTTTGATAATTTGGAACCGATTTCTGATCGAACGCCACTTAGTTCAAACAAATCCTTCTCCATCAAACACTGCTTCCTTCAAAGTAAAAATCTTTTGCAATGGAAAGTTCATCATCAACTACCAATTCAACTGAAAAGATACCCAGAAGATACAAACGAACTACTCCATCATCATCATCAACCACCAAGTCAATTAGTGTTATGGTAGAAGAGGTACGCAAAAGAAAATTAGTACCATGGAAAAAGACCCGGATGGTAAGCGACCTAGGGGTCGCTTCTTACTCCTTGAAAAGAGAGAGGTACTCAAGAAACAAGATTAAGACCAAATGTAACCGAGGGAAAGATTAAAGCTCGTTGAGGATGGGACAAAATGGGTTAGGAATTTTTACGTCGTCATGGATCTTCCAGAAGAACATCGGGATGATGGTATATTTTGGAATCTGGTAAAATCAGGACCGTTCACTCCAAGTTGGATGGTAACTACTAAAAGCCACACTTTGATTACAAGGACGACTATATTTGTGCTAGAACCAAACATGTTAATTTTTTTTTCTACAAGTAGTACAACGAGTTTCTCACTAGGCACAGAGGGAACAAGTTTGCGACACAGAATGCATTTACCAAATGGAAAGGAGATCCGTTTTATCATTTCAAAGCTGCAAGTATAATAGAATCTCGTACCGGTAAATAAAGGAAGAATTATGTCTTTGTCGGGGCTTAGTACTACGTTATCATGGTATAAATATATTAGGTCTAAGTATCACCTAATTTTAAGAAAATATATAATTTTAAGTTTTTATCTATTAATGAAAAAATGTCTTACTTTTAGACCAGTTGTAATTTCAATTTAAGATTAAAAATGATTGTTTTAAATTAGTGATCACTTTTTATATAAATATCCGTTGTTGTTAATTTGAAAAATAGAGTCGTTGGTTAAAACTTTCATATAAAAAATTTAATTACTCGAAATTTAAAGTTTTCATTAATTCAAGCAACAACTACATTGGAAGTTCATTAAAACTAAAAATAACATTATTAACTCTAATATAAACTGAAAATTTAAAACCTAAGCTAGAAATTAAAATGCTAAACTAAATTACTTCTTCAGGAGAAAACATTTAGAGTTGGATCACTTCATCATCCTATGAATCATCTACGACGATTATAATCAACTTCTTCAAAATATTACTTTGTTTCTTTCGATAATATTTTCGCTTTGTTGGGGCTAGTTTTGTTAGCCATAATTGCATTATGTTGTTGCTCTTGCGATTTAGACGACATGTGTTGGTTACCAGACCAAATTTCAAAGAACTTGGCTTGCATATGAGGTTTTTTTTCTTCATTCTTTAAATTTTATTGTCTAAAATACTCGAGTACTTCTCCAGTTTTTTGATCGATAATTGATTCATCCATATGGCTTGAAGTACCACCTCTTTCTTCCCTGCAAATACCTTGTTAGCGGTCATTCTAACACCTTGTTTCTTTTTTAGCCTTTTTGGTACCTATGGGCCTCTCTAGATGCTTATAGTGCCAACGAATCACTCTATTAGGTAGTATTTCCGTGCCATTTTGTGATGTTGTAAAGTCTTAATGCTGATTGAAAAAGTTGTGTTTTGCTCGACGGTGAGTTGATAATCAATCCCAGGAAGATTATCTTTCATAATTTCATAACTAGCATCATATTTGAATGGTTCCCCTGTTCAAGTTTGAAATTGCTCCACACCAGTTCGAGTATGAAACATTAGAGTTAAAACAATCAGTTAATTACTAATATCACAAATCGGAAATAACTCAATTATACAACTTACCAAATCTTCATGTGATGCACCGCTTTTACGTTGCTGATGTTTAGCGTTAAGAATCGACACGAATTCTCTCACGTCTTTTTTGATTGCTTTCATCTTAGTTTTTAAGGAACTTGGCTCCATGTTATTAGCATTTCCATTAAGAGATCCAAAGATTTCGTGAATACGTTCGTAAAATATAGCCAATGCTTGCTGAGAACCAACGATTTCATCACAACTCACAGAAAAAAAAGCGTTTGCAAGATCAATATTTTCTTTTTGAACAAAGTTCTTATGAACCATATTGAACTAAATTAAGAGAATAGATTTTGAGTTGTATAGAAAATTAAAGAAAATCTCAATTGATTGAGACAAAACGATAAATTGGAGGGGATTTGAGTAGGAAATCAAGTTAAAAGAAATTGATTTGGTGTGATTTGAGAAGAAAAAGATGTTGTTATATATAAGAAAAGTTCTCAAAAAATTTGAAAAATATCCGTTGGGATCCAAGGGTGAAGAACATAGAGCTGTAATGATGATGGATGGCCAAGATCGGAAGTGAGAGAGGTGTAAGGAAAAAATGTCAAACAAATATAATTTCCGAGACGGATTCCTTCGTCAGAATTGTGACGGATGCCAAGGATCCGTCCCACCTCTGAGACGGTACTCTGTATCCGTCTTTATGACTTGACTATAATTGGGATCAGATGTGATCACCTCTCTAGTCAAATCAAATCTTTGCATCAGATTATAACCAAACGATGCCCCATAATACTTCCCTTTGACTAGATTAAAGCTATAGCAAGCCATAGGCTTCATCATAGTGCTTGTCCTAACAAAAACAAATAGATCATTGATAGATATCCATTACCCAGAATCACTATATAACTCCATTTTTTCACCTCAACAGTACAACATCAAAAGTAATCATTAAGATTCAAAACAGAACCCAATCGTTATTCAAGAGACATAATTTCATTTCGTATAAGTCTTAATCACCGAAACCCAGTTTCAAATCAACCTAAACTAATTCCTCCGCTAATTTAGAAAACCCCCAATTTTTTCCCCAACTAAGAAAAACCTTAATTTCATATATTTAACCAACTATCAATTGAATAAAAAGACATGGTGAATTCAATATCAATACCTCTAAGAATAAAAAGGAATTCTGCGATTTGTGTATCAGCACCGCTGTTAACCATCATCTTCGTGATCATTGTTCGAAAATTAGGTCAACTAAATTGATAATCATCCTCTTCAATTGCATTAGTTGATCACATTAACATCATCATCTCTTCAATCGCAAGAATTTTAGCTCCATTGTGAAGCTTCTGGTTTCCTGAGAATTTTTTAATGGCAGAAGGAAGAGAACGTGAGAGAGGGTTTGCTAAGCACGAAGATGAGTGAGTTTAGGAGGATTCGTGCGATTTGTATGCCTCTGGTTAGGGTTAAGTGGAAAACATGGTAGGGACTTTTAGGTCTTTCAAGTCACATAAGTGGACCCTATCTGTGAGTTAACCTCTGATTTAGTGAATTGAGGGCCCAAAAATAATGTTTTTCAGGGGGAGCAGTCAAAATTAACCTAAATTGAATTTATAGAATATCAATTGATTTTTTGGGAATTATTATTAATGTTAAAATATGTTCCCAGATCTTTTATTTTACAATTTAAACAACAATGAAAGTTTGTAAATAAGGTTGATGAAATGCAGTCATCAAAGATAGCTAATTTTCTAAAATAACTGACAAGTAATGCCCTTCGATCTTTGTGATAAAAAAGTAAAAAATTCATCCTTTAGTATTCTAATAACCGGCAGAATATCTTTATCGTTTAAATTTTACCCTTAATACGAAAGGCCCTGACGGATATCCTCCGTCACTAATCCTTGGTAAACGAATTTAGTCCGTTAAAAAATGTGCGTATATGGCATATTGACTAAGCGTTATGATTTGATTGGCTTAAAGATACCAGTTACAACCACTGCACGTCGGTCCACATGATATGAACTATCAAAATGTTGCAATTATTTCCAAATTAGATGGTATGAGCAACAAAGTATTGGATCGCAATGTGGTTGCCTAGATAGCCTACCCGTATATAAGAGAATTAAGAGTTTTTTTTAATACATATCTTATAAAATGAAAGATAGATATTTAAAAATATTCTAGCATTATAAATTTTTCTAAAAAGATTTCGCAGTGTATAAACGTGAATATCTAATTTCTTATAAAGAATCGTACAAACGCATCCTAAAACATCTATTCTTTTGGATTCTTTTTGAAGTATTTTCTCCAACTTAGAGCATCTCCAACGGGATACAATCAACATCCCTATTTTTTAGGCCATATAGGAATTTAGATATTTTGGCTAAAAATTTTGTCTCCAATGAAACGTTGTAAAAGAATGTAGAAACCACATAGCCAACGGTTAGAAATACATCCTCAAAGATATCCTGTAGTTTTAGAAAGATCTTCTGTAAGATTACATCCTCAAAGATATCCTGTAGTTTTAGAAGTAAGCTTACGTAGGGGCTTCTCATGTGATAGAGGGGTTTCTCATGGATTCAGGGTGACCCAAAAATCCGTTAAGGGGTATCCTAGGGGCTATGTCAAATGTCCATATTTCCCTTCTATCTATGAAAAAGTCTAATTTACCTTTCAATCAATTAAAACCTAAACAAAACAAAACCTTACAAAATTTCAATTCCAATTCAAAACCTTTCCCTCTCCCTCCATATCTCCTCCTTCTCCATTTCAACCGAATTTCTCCATCGAATCAATTAATTGGCTATTCGAAAATTTTTTTGTCGATTAAACTCTAAAGTTCGTGATGAAGAATCCTACTAAAGGTGTAGAAGGTAGTAGTGATGACAATCAAAATCAAACTAAACAACCTAATGAAGAAATTGAAGAACAAATCTGTGGTGAAGGAAATCAAACTCCCAACCACAACAAATGGTGTATACAAGGTATTCAACAAAACCCATGTTATTTTTAGAACCCAAAAGTGATTGATTTTCTTGTTTTATTGATGGTTTTGTTAAAAAAAATTGGGTTATAGAAAAATTTACGGCTGGGTTCGATTGGAAAATCCAACCGTAAATGTATGTTCTGACGGTTGGGTTCCATTCGGACCCAACCATAACTGGTTTGTTCTACATTTTACGGTTGGGTTATTAAAAAAACCCAACCGTAAATTAAAAGGTAGGAAATGAAGATGAAATTCTACGGTTGGGTTCGATTCTGAACCCAACCGTAAAAAATTTTGCACTCAAAGACTATTTTTTTTTACGGTTGGGTTTGATTCTAATTCCCAACCGTAAATTTTTCTGCATATGTCACGTTGAGGATTATTTACGGTTGGGTTCGATTTTCAATTCCTAACCGTAAATTCTCCTGTGTAGGTTATCTTCTTGATGTTTATTATTTTCGGTTGGGTCCGATATGTGTAACCCAACATTAAAAAGTTCTGAATTTAAAGATCTTGATTGATTCGTTGTGTTGAACTTTTGAAATTATCTAACTTCAAAGGGATCAAGGAAACAACACTGGAGATGGTCTCATGGTACGTAAATTACTTATGTTATTAATGTTTTTAAGATTTATTACTAAAGACTCAATCAACATTTATTTTCCTATGTGAATAACAAAACAAAGTACTTGCATTGGCAGAGTTTATGACTCCATCTATAAGTAGAGGTGATGGGATGATAATCAAGGAACAAAGGATCCTGCGTGCCAAAATAAGGAAGCTTCATGAATCAATCGAAGATGAGATGGTGCGAAGCTTTAAGTGGATTAGAGACGATACAAGAGGTGCGACTACTAGCCGAAGAGAGCCGCAACCTAGTGATGAACACACATATGATGAAGCCGATGATGTGCAAGGTGGTGCTCATACTCGTGGCGGTAACCCTTATAACCGTGATCACCTCAAGTTGATTTGTCGGTATGGCACTATACACCGACAAGTAGAAGAATTTATGGCATTAGTTGGTATTATTGGTCAACTACGACTTAGGGGTGAAACCGAAGATGAGGTTTTAGAAAGATTTATTCAGGAATGGAGGAGATGGAAAATATGTCCCTTTCTATACCTACCTCATTACCACATCCTAAAGTAATTTTTGCTAACTCGTAAATCTATTTATTAGTACTTTTGTAATGGCATTTGGTTTTGTTGGTGCTAATTTCAATTGTCTATGTAATACTTTAATGGTCTAATGGGTTGTAATGTGGTCTAAGAAATGAGAAATGGATGTTTACATTAATTGTGTATTTTCATACACATTTACAGTTGGGTTTCGAAGGTCGAATCCAACTGTAAAACTGGCATAATCCACAAAATTTGTTACGAGTCGGTTATACGGTTGGGTTTGAAAGGTCAAATCCAACCGTAAAATATAACAAAAAATTATTTCAAAATACTCTATTCATATTATGATTCCTCCAAAATACATATGATATTGTCACTACCAATATTACATTTAGTCAATATTACTATATTATAATTCCGACTCCGAGTCAGAAATAATTCCGGCTTCCTTCGATAGTCGTAATGTGTTCCAAAGTTCGAAACTTTGCTCGAACCGGTTACACCAAGACCTGGGGAGTGCGCCGTTGTATCCAACCCTTAACGTGGGTAATGGGATTCCTTCTTTCAACTTCAGATCGACAAAATGGTACATTTGCACCATCCCCATCACACATCTTCTCTTAGCCAATTGTTC
>JAJJMC010031404.1:0-45272 GCA_023531435.1 Papaver californicum | reverse complement strand
GCTGAGCTTAATAGGAGTAAGAGACTTGGTGGCAACAACCAGAAAGAAATATTGTTTAGTCGTGGAAATGCCATGTCAGGTGCACCTATCAGAATGGGAACAAACCAATTCCCAAATCATAAAGGAATGGAATTGAGAATCATGTTCTTACACCTGTTCTCGCACCTTATCCACTTATGTTCTGCTTCCCGGCCCTTTTCCCGTTGTTGTTCCCGCTCCTCATTCATCCGTACTTCCTCCAAAATACATAATTTAGCATTGTCCTGATCTCCTCTTATCTCCATTTCCCCTTATGGTGTTGGGAATCGCAAGTATTTGTGATAAGTTGAGATGACACCTTTCAACTGGTGTACCCATCGTCTTCCGATAATTGTATTGTTTGGGGATGGAGCATCCACAACACTGAACCTTGTAAAAAAAATTATCGGTCCAGCAGAGACTTCCAAATCAATTTCTCCCTTTGGTCGTGAAGCTATTCCGTTGAATCCATAGATTACATAATGAGATGGAATTAATTGATCTTCAGTGAGTCCCATTTTACAAAATGTATCATAAAACATGACATTCAAAGAACTGCCCCCATCCAGAAGAATTTTCTTGACATTCCATCCGGACATCGGTAAAGTAAGGACCAGAGGGTCGTTATGCATTTTGATTTCTTGATCCACCTCTCCCGCTGAGAAAGTCAAGGGGGATGCCATCCAGTCTTCCCATGATTCTGTTATCCTTCCTGATACTTTAAAAATTTCATGATCTCGGACCCTCTCACATAATTTTTTGTCGACCGCAGCGTTCACATTTGTATCTCTTTTTTCAGAAAAAAAAAATCATATTGATTGTTTGTTTCTTGTATGGGATATGAACTGCCTTCCCTTTATCATATCTTGCTGTTGGTTCGGGTGCTTGAATAAATTCTTTCAACTCTCCAGCATCAACCATCCTTTGTACCAGAATAGTGAAATTTCTATATTGATCTGTTGTATGCCCTTTATAGCAATGATACTCACAGTAGTCCTTTGATTTCTGCATAAACTCCGGTTGTCGCCCTTTTGAAAGCGGCCACGGAAAGTCTGGTTTATTGTTTATGATTCTGAAAAGTTCAAAATATGAAATGTTAATTTTTGTAAACACTCTTTCTTGAAATTGCTGAATGAACTTTTTGTTATCCCCTATTCGTGGGCGTTTTGATTCGTTAGCTTCAGCTTTATTAGAAAAAATTTTCTTTGGCTCTGGTGATGTTTCAATTGAATTTGTTCTTTTTGTACTACCTTGATGTCGTGAGGTTATCCTTGGAAATTGTTCTTGAACGTCTTGCAGCCTTGCACATGTTTCTATTATTTCTCTTAGTTGCCCCTCAGTTTTCGGGTTATTGCGATGAATGTCAACAAAAAGCTGGCGTCTTCGGTCTGCTATTCCCCACTTGTAATGGTTAACCGCAGCATTTGACTCAACATTTCCGATCGCCTGGCAAATTGCATGCCATCGGGATGTATAATCTTGAATTGATTCTTCTGGCCATGAAGCAAGTGAGTATAACCTATCTATCCCCGAATCGACGGGTTTGTTATACATGTAGGCCTCGAGGAATTTCCTAACTAATTGCACATATGATTGAATGGAATTTTCTTGTAATTTGTCATACCATGCTAATTCCGAATCTTTCAAACTTGAGGGGAAACACCGGCACATTATAGTATTATTTCGGTCCCAACGTTACATCACCCGATTGTAATACTTAAAATGCGAAGTCGGGTCCCTTGTCCCATCGTAACATTCAAACGTTGGAATATTGTATTCTCGAGGCAATTGTGCACATGCTAAATGTGGATCCAATGGTGTTCGCTTGGATTCCTTCAACACTTCTTCTATTCTCCCTCCTTCTTTATTCTTCAAATTTTTTATTTCATCCTTCACTTGTTCCGTTGCTTCAAAACACCTTTGCCATTGTGTACGTTGTATCTCCTGGCCTTCCCGCTGCATCCTTGCTCGAGATGATGATCCCGCTAATACCATTCTTTGATCACGGTTGTTCCTTACACTTTTGGGTGTTTTTCTACCAGAAGTTACTTCTTGATCTCGTGGTCTTGTTGCAGCTGGTCTCTCCCCACGTTAAATGGTATCCTTTAATGCTTGATTTTCCCTTGTCAGAGATGTAATTCGATCAGTACAGGCTCTTTGTTCCCTCCGCATCTCATTCATTTCCTCCATCAAATTTTGTAAGTAATTTACATTACTTCGGGTATCCTCCTGAGGTGGAGAATGATTTTGGGCTATAGTATTTGATGCATATTCTTGAAAAGGTGTATGGTTTCCTGAATCACTCTGTTGAACCTCTGTCTCACTCTCTTCTTCTCTTTGGTGATAACTTCCACTTGTGTTACTTTCTTGATTTCCAGAATTTGCTTCTTGTCACATATTTTCTTCTTGCTTGTTTTCCCTTGGTTGTTTCTTTTCTTTCTTGGATGCTTTCTGAAAAATTTCCTTGTGCTAATAGCTTTAAAAAACTAGTCATATAATTTCAACAAGCTAATTGATCAAAGAAACAAATAAAAACAAATTTATGGATCTCCTAATTCTTTTGAAATCTAACTATATTTTTGGTGGAGAAAAAAACAACGTCTATCATAACACTTCTCCAATCTTAAAATTTACACGCAAAATAAAAGAAATCAGTTATTAAGACAAATTCATTCAGACTGAAGATTCCCAATTTTCATCGAAATTCAACTTTAATTTTAAAAATCATACAAGGAATTTCTTGCAATAAAACTCTTTTATTAGTAAGAACTCATTCAAGCCAAAAATTTCGACATTTCACCTTAATGAAAATCTTCCATATGATTACTAATCTCCTGGTACTAAATTTCTCTACTTTTAAATATAAAAAATAACAGAAAAAGGCATTTTTCTACAACTGGTAGGATAAATCCTTTGACACTGTCCATGTTTCTAGCGCCAAATTGTTTATGCCAAAATTCTCATCAGCATGAACAGCCAATGATTTGTCAAAAGATCTAGATTGAAATCCTTATCTTTCATTTTGTTACACTATATCATTTTAATGTGCAAATCAAGTCATATAAGCATATCAATCATGAAGAAGATTAAAGAACAACAATTCACCAAATTGGACATTCCATTAGAATTACATCTATCAATTTCAAATTGTGTATAAGTATGGAAAAAAGTGTATAATACATCCATAATTTCATACTACATCACTTTGTAAATACATACCTAATAGCTTTTTCCAAGTTCCAGTATCTTTCCTTCGTCTTTTTTCCTCTTCCAAATTTTCCGACCCCCTCTCTGTTGAATGAACTTCTCTATTTATAATTTGTTCAATGGGTCCCTCTCTTTTAGCTTTCTATCTCTATTTTATGTTTGATGAGTCATGTATTTCCCGATCTTGTCTGTCAATTTATTGATTATCGTTCCACTGTATTCTTTTGGTACGATACCTTTTGTCCCGTTACTTCCTTGCATTCTCTATATTTTATGATTATCTTTCGATCAGGATGATCGTGCGGTTGACAGACAGCTTCTTTCTTATGCACTGTCATGCTTTCGCCTTTTTGGCCCGTTACCTTGTACTATTGACACGTGCTCTTCGTACTTTATGAGTCATATTCTTCCCGATCCTCAGTATCAGCTATGCAGTTAAAGTAATTTAAGCAATCAATGCTTTCACTTTTCCGCTCTATGCGCATTTATTGCTCCTGCTTTTCCCGTTCCATTTGCATTTAATGCTTTCTATTTCGATCAGAGTACTAACGCTTTCACGTTCCGTTTGCATTTAATGCTTTCTGTTTCGATCAGAGTACTAACACTTTCCCGATCGTACGTGTCGATCATGCAGCGATATTTTCAGTATTTTACATCTGTCATCCACTCGAACTTTTATAAGGTTTTGATTGTGTGTTTCTCGCTCTTTTATAAATCTCTGCTTCTTTGCCTAATTCTTTGACACGTGCTATCTTGACTTTTATTTCCTAACACTAATAGCATCTCCAACTGCAGTTTCTCAAATTCCGGGCACCTAGGATTTCTACATTGTTCGTAAAAAAAAAAGAGATATTTTATAAATAGGTCGTAGATTTAGTGTGTAATTAGGGTCTTGATCGAGGAACATATCGTTGATGCATTAGGGTCGTAAACTAACTCTGACCATCTTAATATCTTACTAAAATGACATTATATCAAACTATTCTCTTAAATTCCTAACCCTGTCAAAAAAACATTTTGACTCTACCTATATTCAGCGATTTTCTTCGTCTTCTTCCTTTCCACCACTACCACATCCATATTCACTCCACGAACAGTAACCACCAACACCAGTGCTATATCTAGAAACTAACAAATTTTTCTTTATCTGAAAACCTTCGTTATGATCATAATCTTCATCATAGACTAAACAGGTTGTCTAAAATCTCTTTATCAATCCTGCAAAACCCAATTAAGTATCCCCAAATCAACCCAAAATAAAAGAAAGAAATAAATTCAATAAGGAAATCCATGTGTAGGATGTTGAAGTAGTATCCTGACTTGCCAAGGTAAAACTTAATAACAATGTCAATTACAAAATCATCATGTAATGATTATCTCTCAAGAAATGGGGTTTTAATTTATAATTAGACCCAAGAAGTATCGTTGATTTTAGTGGTTCATTTATCTCGTGTTTCAATCTTGTTAATCAGCAACCACACATCGAAGTTAGATCTCTGCTTGTTCAAAAGATGTATTGTCTAATCTCACTTAATCTCTTCTCAAATTTGGGAAATCGAAAATTGGATATTTCAATATATGTCAATTTCTTTCTCTGTATAATTATATTGTTAGTGTTGGTGGTTGTTATATCCAATTTCTTTCAATTAGGATTGTAGATTTGCGGAGTTGTCGGTTTTCCCTTTTTTAATTGTAATAGGCATTTGCAATTTGATTTATACTTTATATGTAATAAATTTAATCCAGATAATGATGGAGGGCTTAAAATTGTTGTTTTTTTCTTGAAGCATTTGAAATTGTTGATGTTGTTTATTTGAATCACTGATTAGTTGATAGTTGATTATTTGAAATTGTTCTACTATCCAGATCGCCCTAATTAAATATTAAACTACGATTTTTTTATAAAATATCTAAAAAAAATTCTCCAACCGAGATGTGAAAGAGAATATAAAAATAATATGGTGGGTTAGTTATTAAGACATCCTCTAACCATCTTCTAGTTTTGGAGGTTTTTTTGGAAGATGTGATAAATCCTAATCATAAATCTTAATCAATCAGATTAAAATTAAAGCAATCAAAACTAAAACAATAAAAGTAAATGAAATCTTTTAACCAATTCGATAAATCAAAATGAATTATAATAGTAATCTAAACATTTACCGTTGGAGATAATTTTTATCAAATTCCTAAAATATAGGGGATTTTAGAGTTTACATCTTGAAAGGATGTCTTTCTACACCAACCACGTAGGAAACACACCACAATCCATTGGAGACGTTCTAAGGATTAGTTTCATGGTATGTAATCATCTAAGGTTAATTCTCTTTGTACCAGTAGTTCAACTATTAATTTGATGATTATTAAATATATTTAATTACTGTTTAGGTAAAAATGTATCAATCTTCACCGCAAACAATTTCGATGATGTTGATGATTGATCTCCTCCATCTAATAATTAAGATGGAAAGAACCTGCAAAACACAAAAAGAAGCTCCGATGCCTAAGTCAGTAATTGTGTTCTACAGGAATTTTTAGGGTTAGATCTCGTACATTTTAGGCTTTAGGTCTTCTATATTTATAGAGTTGTACAGACTTGTCTGTCAAGTAATCTGGAATGTTCCAAAATCTTCTTCTAGGTTTAGAAGTGGATTGGCCAGAGTGGACCAATAGAAATGGGCCAATGTTTACAGTTTTCGGGCATGGATTAATCGACTTTTCCATTTACTACGCCGCAGTTAACTGATATTAAAGCCAAAGTATTAGGGTATACACATTGCCCCTTCTTAATCTCCAACATGTTGTAGGGTTAAGAAATTAATTCAAAACCTTTAGTCGCCCTGTTGTGTAAGTACTATGAACCATTCGCCCCCATTAGTAACAACTGTATTTGACCCGGAGTATGGTGGATAGTTACATTTATGGGGACCTAACGTCACTTTGACTAGTGGTACAGACAACATTGGTACCGTGTCTCTTATATACGGATCCGCGGAGTCGCCACCCTATCTCGTATATAGCTCGTACGTATATTTATTGGGCTTGCCCAAGTCCCTGAACTTTGTCTTAATTACAAACTTCGAACCGTAGGGGGATTATTTCAAGAACCCATGCCACTGACATATTCCTGTCATTTGGGACGACGGCGATGTGACGAGCATTTTTGCATGCCATGGCATGTGAGAATGTACACATGCACAATCGATTTGATGATAATAATGTAAAAATAAGACAAGAACAAGAATTGAAGATAGATAAAGGAAACAAAGATTTGACATGATTCTACGAGTTGTGCCTATATCCACGGACGAATCCCCTTAGAAAATGATGTTTTACTGATATACAAATTACAATAATTATTCTCTAGGTTAGTTTATGTTAAACCCTAATTCTGAGATAAACTTTATATGTAAGTAATTTGGGCAACAAGACATTTAGAACATTCTGGAACCTTCTTTTGGGCTAGGCGGACTTGACTAGCAAGCTTAATGTATGTTTTATAGAGGTTACAAACAATTAAATTTCATTTACCATTAATTACGCCATCACAGGCTCACACTATAAAATGGAGGGGTCAGTGAACACAAGGAGACAGAGTGAGCAGTGAGCTTGATTATAGTCAGAGAAAAAGGAATATATTTTAAGTCTACCATGGAGAAACATAATAAGGAGTTGATTTTTTCTTATTCTCGTAGCTATGATTTTTATGGATACAACTTACTACCCTAAGAGTTCCATTATCCTAGGTGGTTTTGCTGCCCAAAATGTTAGTGATGCTGGCACCACTAGTTATAATGTGATCAAAGGCGCCAGCGGAACCATACATGCATGATAATGGACCCATCAACGTTAGAAACGGTGACAACACATCGTTGCAAATACTACCACCACCTATGTCGGTACCCATACCATCTGAATTTATACCATCAGAACTACCACCATCTGCAATTATACCAGTGGAACTACCACCATTTATGCGCGCATCTACACCATCAAATGTAGTACCAGTTTATGGTGGTAGATATGGTTTCCCCTAATGACCAATTAAAGTTTCGGAATTCTAACATGGTGATTCTGCAAGGTCAGCATCCGAGCCAACTCCAGTGAAAAAGCAGCAACGATTGCAGCCTTAGAGGTTGTCCTTTGAGCACATAACCTACACTGCTATGAAACAATAATTGAGCCGAAAAAACTCATAAAAGTATATATTCAAAATAAGAGCCACAATCCCTTATGGTCATCTGCTATTATTAAATAGTAACCAGTTATGGTCATCTGCCATTATTAACCTATAATTATTATAACCATCAACTTATCTCAAGAAAGTATAAAATAAAATAAGTCACAGAAGGCCGGAGCTAAATGGATAGTGAAAGTTATGTTCATGTACTTTTAATGCAAAATAAGTGAATAAGAGTGAAAGTATTTAAGGAGAATAATAATAGAAAGAAAAACTTATTACTACATCTCAATGAATCATTCATTGCACTCTTTAAGTATGTAACTTCAATATCTTTGATCATCACTAACCAAATTCGACCATGATACTCAAAGTGTAACCAATCAATTTTACATTCTTCTAAATTATACAACTATGTGGACATGTTTCCTACGCACCCACGTACATTAGGTTTGATATATATATATATATATTCTATTAATTCGTATGTATTTTTTAAAACCCTATATTTTTCAAAAGATTGTTTAAATTAGAGTTGTCAATGGGTACCCATTATCTGGAACTGGAACCGGGTGAAGTGGATTCAGGTCCGGATTCTAAAATTGGACTCATTAGTAATTTAGGACCCGACGGGTATTATCTGATTGAACCCGAAATCTTAACGGGTATTACCAGGCGGGTATCCGCAGGTATCGGATACCCGAATATTTGTCATTTGTTTGTTAATTTTACCTAAAATTCAATGACTTCGTCTAGTTTTGTTTGGATTTTTTCCATTTTTCATTTCTTTTCTTAGATTTAATCTTTAATTCCAACGTTACATTGTTACAACTTTATATGAAAAAATTATTCGATTCAATACAATATAAAGAATTTAAAAAAATTATAATTGATTTTAGAAGACCCGTTAAATACCCAGATCCCACGGATATCCGGGTTTTTTAATGGATCTAGTTCTGGGTCCACAAATTTAAAAAACCGGACCCATTGATAGTCTTAGTTTAAAGTTAAAAATTTAGAACAACCTCGAAAACAAATGCATATATCGTGTGCAAAAACTTTCGGCTACCTTCACTTGCTATAGATATTAGATACCCTTAACAAATAAAATACATAATGGACTAAGCTCAGGCCGTCAGGCGTTTGCCTATTCCTTCACATATTAGGCACTTTTTGTGGCTGCGTAGTCATAGGAAAACTCTGGTCAGAGCTAACTTATGTAAAGATGTGTACATCACAGGTTAAAATTAGCTGTGTTCTATGTTAAATACTAAGACAATCTTAATCAGAAAAAGAAAAACTCCAAACCAACGAGGGAAGCCGCGAAGACGATTTTGAAGAACCAGCTTTCTTTTCTTTATAGTTTAGTTCATTTTCTTTTAATCTGATTTTATTTACTCATAAGCATCTCATTCAAAACGGTTTTTTAAGTTTCTGTTGCAGGTTCTCTTGATTAGAAAATGAGCTCGATCTAGTTTTGGATGTTTGTTCATAGCATAAGTCTTATCCTCATGGCAGTTTTGTCAACATCAGCAGTTTTGCACACAACAGTTTTGTTCAAATTAGCAGTATTGCAGATAGGAGCAGTATATTAAAGTATGATAATCAAGGAGAGTTTCTCGATCTGGTATTGGATTCCATGAGCTCGCAGTGGAGCCAAAACATTTTTCAAAACTTTCATTCACAGAAATTTCAAAAACCCAATCTCCCTCTTTCTCATTCCGTAATTTCGGGAAGTCTCATTATCATTCGGAAAAAAACAGTCAAAGTAACAAAATCAAAAACTTACCCTTAGGGCAACCAGAACGGTGCGACTACCCTATCGACTAAAAACCAAATTTTGTTTGGTCTTTGACTTAAAAACCACAGCGGTAGGAGAACAAATTTTACTCGCATGCTCTTCTTGGTAGCTGTATGATACAAGGCGTTCTTTTAGTGGGCCGAACATAACACGGACGGTTAGCTATCCTAAAGTATGTTGTATTTTCGTTCACTTAGATGATTTTCTCTTCTCTCTTTACTCTACTCGCCCGTTGCAGTTGCTCTTGGTCACCTTTCCTTGCATATATTCTAGGAAACAAAATACCTTTGGTTTAACAACCTATGAAAATTTCCGGAATACAAAATACAGAAAGTTCAGTCAATTCCCATATTCTTTTTATTCAATACCTATCAACAGCAGATCCAAAAGAAATCACATGGAGCTAAACAATAATTCCCATATCATCAACATCACTGAAAAAATGAAACAAACATCAATAAGGAGTAGTGTGATGAACCCGGCCAGAAAAACAATTGGTTCAACTAGAAATCTGAATGAAGCTGCTGAAGTTTGGTCGTATAGTTTGATTGGAAAGCTAATGACTGAGGATGAAATAGAGTCTTCTGAGGTGATGGAGGAACTGAATTTACTACGGAAGAAGTACAAAATAAAAGAAGTAAGAGTGGTTGGTAAGCACCTTTAAGTTTACTTCTCAAAAAGATGTAAAAGAGGCTATCAAAAAATCACCCTGGATTGTTAAAAAATACTCCCTCCGTTTCAGGAAAAGAGTTACTTTCTCTTTAAATTTTTGTTCCAACAAAAGAGTTACTTTCATTTTTAATATAACAAACTTTCAAAATTACCCTTGTTATTTTAAGAAATGTTATTATTCTCATTATAAAGATATATGTAGTATTAAACTTTTTGTTAGGGTAAATCTGGAAATAAATTACAAAAGTTATTCTCTCTCATCTTGCCTTAACAATTGTGCAAATAGGAAAAGTAACTCTTTTCCTGAAACGGAGGGAGTATCTTTTTGCAATCCAAGAATACACAACTGAGAAAGCATACAAAGATTTCAAGTTTGAAAAACAAGAATGGGATGTGCAGTTTAAGGGTCTTCTCCTTGAACATCACCATGTAGCTGTTGTGAATGAAGCTATAGAGGATTTGGGAAGGAAGATTTCTTCAGACCCCAAAAACTGCAGGCCAAGATATGAAAATATGATAACAGCACGTATTGAGATGGACTTAACTAAACCGATGAAGAGAGGGGAATTGTGGAATACAAACTAAGGAGATGTGGTATGGATTAGGTATCATTGGTTGAGACAGCCACACAGCTTATGTGATAAATGCTATAAAATTGAGCATGATGATGAACAATGTGAAGAAATTGCCAAGAACCTGAAACTCAGAGCTATGATCAATGAGGAACACTTAAAAGCTCAAAATGATGTTGCTAAATGAATTGAATGATGAGGAACAAATGCCTTTAAATAATGGTAATATTCAAGTTGAAAACATGGATGTTTCGGAAAGGGATGTACCAGAAAGTAGGAATAACAAGAGAGCAAGAAACCAGCAATTACCAAATGGAGGAAATGAACCATCCATAAAAGGACCCTTTCTGGATGCTCATGGCATGGAACTCTCCTACAATGATAAAAAGAATACTGAATATACTGCTACTACTTCCTTCATGGATGGTGATCAAATGGAAGATGGTGAGGATTTTACTGTTGGAACAAACAATATGCTTATGGAATCTAATCAAGAGAACCATGTTGATGAGGTAATTTTACACACTTTTAAACTTCATTCTTTTGCATTTTACTGTCTACAATGTTTTTACTCTAGAGTTTATAATCTTTTTAATTTTGTTTTTACTAATCATATTACTGGCATAAACAACATAAGGGTTTTATCTTGGAACTGTCAAGGTTTTGCTAGCCAAGTTACTAGGGATCATCTCAATTAGGACTTGATATTCAGATATGACCCAGATATAGTGTTTTTATCTGAAGCCAAAATAGGAATGGGAAAAATGAGAAAAACGATAAGACCATTTAGGTTTCCAAATTATAGGTTAATTCCTTCTATAGGCTTAGCAGGTGGACTAATTTTCTTGTGGAAAGATGGTTTCCATTTTCAAGTTGTAAATGCAAATTCTTGGATTCTAAATTGTTTAGTGCAGGATGATCCTTCCAAGCCATAATGGCTTCTTACATGTATGTATGGTTCTCCATATAATTCTCATAAAGATAAGAAATGGTCCCATATTCAGAATTTGGGTTAGAATGTCAGACAACCATGGGTGGTTATTGGTGATTTAAACTTGGTGTTCAGTAATTAAGATAGGCTTTCTACTTCACTTACTTCACTTACTTCTTCTATTTCTTCTTCTTCAAGAGATTCTTCTTTTGTCAATATGATATATGAGGCTGGATTGGAAGATATGGGCTATGTTGGTAGATCTTTTACCTGGTCAAGTAATGTTCACAGTACAGAGGTTAGAAAATCAAGACTAGATAGAGATCTTATAAATAAGGAATGAGTACTTTACTTCTCTGATGCTAAGCTAATTCACAACGCAATTAGGCTCAGATCATTGTCCGATTCTATTGGATACTACTACTGCAGAAGGTGACAGAAAAAGGAATTGGAAATATTTCCAATGTTATGAAAAAGATACATCTCTAAAAGATGAAGTGATAGCTGTCTAGGGAAACTCTTTTGAAGGTTCTTCCGCATATAAGTTACATAGGTAACTGATTACTACTAGGAGTTACATATAAACATGGAATAAAGAGAATTTTGGGAATATTAATCACAATATTTCTCAACTTCATCAACAACTAGATTTCATCCAACAACAAGCTCAGGGTGACAATGTGACTAATGAGGTTATTCAAGTTGAGAAGCAGATTGAACACTGGCACCAAATTCAGAGTGATTTCTGGGGACAGAAATCAAGAGATCAATATTACAAGGAAATGGACAGAAACACTAAATATTTCCATACTAATGCAGATAGAAAGAAGAGTAGGAACAACATTACAGCTTTTAAAGATAGCAATGGGGTATGGTGCTCTTCAAGGAAAGACTTGGAGAATCTTTTAATTTCTCATTATAGTTCTCTACATACTTCCATTAATCCCACCGGGAATGAAGATATTTTACGGTGTATCCCTAAAGTAATCACAGATGAAGACAATGCTGCTCTTATGAAGATACCAGATGCACCTGAAATTTATAAGGCTTTGAAGGACATGAAGCCTTGGAAAGCACCAGGTTCAGATGGCTTTCCCTCTGGCTTTTTTCCGTCCCATTGGGATATAGTTGGTCCTGATATGGTGCATATGGTTAAGCAATTCTTTCAGTTTGGCTTCATCCTTAAAATTCTTAATGCAACAAACATTACTTCGATTCCAAAGACCAAGAACAAGCAGTTTCCTTCTGACTTAAGACCAATTGCTCTTTGTAATACTTCTTACAAGATTATATCTAAGATTTTATCATCTATAATGAAATCTGTTATGGAGAAAATTATTTCATCCCTATAAGCAGCTTATATACATGGGAGACAGATTTCAGACAACATACAGCTGGCACAAGAAATAGTGCACACCATGAAGAATAAAAAAGAAAAGAAGAATTACCTTGCCTTAAAGCTTGATATTTCAAAGAATTTTGACATATTGGAATGGACATTTTTGATGGATGTTATGGAAAGTATGGGTTTCTGCAAGGAATGGTGCAATTTGATCTTATAATGCATTAGTACAACAAAAATCTCTATCACTCTAAATGGTCAACCTTTTGAGTCATATCAACCTACTAGAGGAATAAGGCAAGGTGATCCCTTATCACCTTACTTTTTTATCATTTCCATGGAAGCTTTCTCTAGACAACTTCTTGTTGCTGAGCAGGAAGATAAGATTGATGGGATTAAAATTGCTCCAGTTGCACCTTCTATTTCCCATCTATTTTTTGCTGATGATTGCTTATTATTCACTACTTCTGATTTGCATAATGTGAACAATCTGCTCAAGATTATTGATGACTTCGGAAATGCTTCTGGACAATTGGTTAACTTCAACAAGCCTAATGTTCATTTCAGTGCCTTAGTTCCACATATATTTTGTAGAATCTTGTCAAGAAGATTAAAAGTACCAAGGATGAATCCTAATGAAAGATATCTTGGTATTCCCCTTATCATTGGTAACTGCAAGAAACAATGTTTCTCTACTCTGTTAGATAAAGTTCAAGGAAAATTATCTATATGGAGAGGAAAAAAATTGTCTCAGTATGGTAAGTCTCAATTGATAAAGAGTGTTACAAACACTATTTCTGCTTATTCTATGTCTTCTATTGAAATCCCTGTAGACGCTGTCAACAAGATAAATGCCCTACAAAGGATTTTTTGTGGGGTTTTGATGATAAAAAGGGAACTTACCTTACTTCTTGGGAAAAGATTGGCAGACACAAGGATGTGGGTGGAAAAGGCTTCAGAGATTTGAAGATTTTAAATCAAGCTCTTCTTATCAGAGCTGCCTGGAGAATTTGTCTTTGTACGCTAATATAGAAGGCACGAATGTTACCAAGAAGGAGCTATGGGGCATTGATATATGGCCAAGAAATAAGCATTTCTGGTGGAAATGCTTATTGGGTATCCTCCCTACCAAGGATAGACTTTCCAGGTATAATGGATATATTGATCAAATATGTCCATTCTGCAAAAGCCAACATGAAAGTATATTGCATGATCTTTTCTTCTGTCAATTCTTAAGGGCGGTCTGGATGGAGGTACCTGGGGGCAGTTCTATTACAACTGGTAATAATGTATCAGTTGCTGCGATTTTTGAGAGTTGGGTTCAAAGGGATAAACAACATCAGTCTAGGGATAATTGGTTGATCCTGGTAACGGCGGTTAGCTAGAAAATTTGGTTAGTAAGATATGATTTAGTCTTTCAATCATTCAAACCAGATCCAAGAGATACAACAAGGAAGGCTATTTTACCTTTGCTGGTTATATAAGCAACATTAATAATTCATGGACTCATGGCAATACTACTATTCAGAGATCCTTACAATCTCCGGATTGCTGGAAACCACCTTTACAGCCTTATTATAAAATGAACAGTGATGCATCTTTTGATACAAATACTGGTCTAACAGGGATTGCATTGGTTTTACGTGATTTTGCAGGGACATGTTGGGGCTGTCTTGCAAGGCACTTTTCGGGAATAAAAGATGCAGAGGAGGCAGAATGTCTTGCATTTTCTGAAGCAGTCAAATGGAGAGCTCAGCTACAAATCACACATATTGTATTTGAGACTGATCTCAAATGCATTGCTGAATATACCAACAAGAATGCTCTCATGATAGCCTAGGAGAATGAGGACATATTGCTAGACGCCATTAATAGTCTAAGTAGTGTTCTGTTCTGGAGTGTTAACTTTGTTCCAAGAACATGTAATAAAGTTGCAGATATTCTTGCAAAGTTTAGTAGGAAATTTAGAATCTAAAGTGTTTGGATGGATACACCACCAGACATTGTTGAAACTCAATTGATGTTGGACAATTTGATCTCTTCTGATTAATAAACAATTTTCTTTGCATCAAAAAAAAAAAAAAAACATGAAAACATATTTGTACGAGGCATTGTGTCAGAACTACAGGTTTGAGCCATCACAAGAAGTCCACTTTTCGCGTTCAAAATTAGAGAATGATATATATGGAGATCAAAAAATGAATCATTTTTTTTTTTATTTTTCATCGATTAACAATATCTTACAACTTGATTCACAAAGGCTAAAACGATAAAAAGAAGAATCTAACATGATATCACGATTTCATATTATGTCTCGATTCACAAAAGCTAAAACGATAAAAAGAATAATCTAATAAGCAAGGCGAACATTCAATATCAAACGTTTTCTATTATTGAAAGATAACCAAAACCAGTTACAATTACTATTGGGAATATATGTTTTAAAATAAAAATATTAATTTCCCATCAACATGTTTTTATTGCTTATTACGCTTTTTATAAAAAAGAAAATCATTGAATTTTAATGTCTCGACCGTTTTATGTTTAATGGGTTTTAATTGTGTGAGTTATTGCATAATTAATTTTTATTAAACTCTATTGAAACTCTTGACTAAAAAAAATCAGATTTTTGTTGAGGAAAATATGAAGAGCTTAGTTTTACGTTTTTGAGTTTGAAGAAGAAAAAAAAAATTTAGAAAGAAAACAAGTGTATGATCATCATTTGTTTCTACAAGGGTGACTCTCAGCAAGTATGAAAGTGTAGTAGTATCACATACTCTCACCGTGCAAGAGTGATTGTGAATGAGATTGAACTCGGCTGTTTTATCCTGGGGACGACGCGACATCGAAGAACTGCTTGTACAATCTTGGGCAGAGCCGCAAAACGTCTTAAAGAGAGCGACCTAGTCCACGACTTAGCCATAACATTATTTTGTATTGTTTTTTATGATTGTTTTGCAGGCATAATTCAGCAATTGTTCCAACAATTTTAAGACGTTATCTTCTGCTATTAACAATTTTCAAACGAGAAACTATTGCTGAAACACGATAACTATCATTATTTATTTTGTTGAATCATTACGGTATAATAATTCATTAACAATTTATAATGATGCTTGGGATTTTAGATTAATTGATAACTAAAATTGAATTTTGATGTCCGTCTTGATAAACCATAGTCGTAAAATGTTATAGAACTTTCACTGTATCTTTTTAGAGTCCATGTCAAATTTCAGAATTTTTCGAGTCTGGGAACTATTTTTAAAGTATTTTAGAAAATTGCCTAACGTTGCTGAAAAATTCTGACGGGCAGAAATTTGGTCCTGATTGAAATCGTTCTTTTCTCTAATTTTTATATACATATTTTGATTTTGTGTAACACTTACAAGTTGTAGATCAAGATCTTATCTTCAAAACCCATTTTGAAATTATTTATTTACAATTGTGGTGTGAGAGATATTGTAATTTTAAAATCATTGTGCATTTTGTCCAAAATATGAGATGTGAAATTGAGATTAGAGATTATAGATTAGAAATTAGAGATGTAAGTAATTACATTAAGAAATCATATGTTTTGATTCTAATACTTATCTCTTATTCTTATTTTAGTACAAATAAGATCATTGTTAGAAATCAAACTAGTGCACCCCATGTGTTTGATAATATGCTTAGTAGAAAGTTATAAATATATTGACGTTATAACTATTGAATTTGTATACTTAAGAGCAACTGGGAGTACTAATTTTTATTGATTTTGAAGCATTTATATTAGTATATATATATCTTATTTACTTGGGGATATTATACTCACATGTAAATGATTCTGACTGGTGATAATTTCACTTACTTGCTTAAGTTTGTATTTTCAATGAAAATAAAAATTACGAGCAAATGCCGAAAATCAATTGATGTGTGGAGAAAAGGTTTTGCTGATTTCTTTGTTGTTGTAAAAGGAGTGAACAATGGTCTATGACTAATTGAGCTTTCAAAGCAAATGAGGTATGTTTGATGAACTATTTGTAGTTGTTGTGGTGATCAATTACATGCTTTCTAGATTGAAAAAAATATATTTTGAATGTTGAATCTTGAAAGGATGTTATGGAAAATAGATATTACGAATAAATATTTATAATTTATGACAATGAAAGTGTGAATCATATAAGTTTTAAACTTATGAGATAAAATTTGAATCCAAACCAAAACCGAAAGAATAAGAAATCTAGTAAAAAAAAATATCACTACCAACTCTCATCAAGAAATGAACTTAATTTTAATTATGAAATTATTTGTTTTGCTTACATTAAACCGAGTCTTGTGGCTCGGCATTGCAAGGATATTATAATGCTATTAACGATTGATAGCTAGGTTATTGTTCAAAAGTTGAACCGAATTGTTTAAAAGAAAGTGATGTTGAGATATACTTACATCTCTAGGATTCTCGGTATTGGTAAGCTTTATAAGTTTACTTCGGGTAGAACAATCTTGTTAAAGATGTTCATACTTCCGAAATGAGAAAGAATCTGGTTTCCGTCTATCTTGTTTTTAACAAGATTGAGATTATAAATTTGATCATTGCACTACTACAAGATATGTTTTATCGATGAAATGATTGTATATATTATTGAAATTTTATTATAACTTAACTTGAATTTGAATATATGCACTATGTGAGTTTATCTTGTTTTTACGGAGTTTATGAGTTAGTGATGAATATGACCATGTTGTGCTTTTCTCTAAACTTACTAATATTTTTATTTTTAGTAACATGTATGTAATCTTACCCAATTCACTAGAACATGTAGACTCCTAATCTTGCTAGTTTACAAAAGTATGAACTGAAGTAAAATGTTTGATGTCTAGCATAGTCTATCTTCGTGACTGAAACTGATCATTTAAGTAGTGAATTGAGCAATGGTATCTTCACGAAAAGTGTTCTTCTATTCGTCCTCTATATTGTGTCAAAAGGATTTTAAATTGGATCATTAGTCCATTAGTTATGAGCAAGAATGCATAGCAAGTCAGATCTGATTTTTGTTGAATTAAAATTTTGTCCAGAACTTTGCATAGACATTAGACACATTATTTGTGGTTCGAAAAATTATTTCTAATTTTTGTATGAATGGGAGATTTTTTAGTTTCTGAATTGGTATTAAACACCAAATTTCGACTTCTAACGAAGTCTATAGAAATTTTTGAATGAACGTGAGCAGAAATGCAATTTGCACAAGTAACTTCTCAATTTTAAATCTTTTGTTGTTGATTTGAAATTTCCATTTGAGTCAAGAAATAGTGGGGGTTCCTTACCCTATGTTGTGTTAAGTTTGAACACTAAACTTAGATTAAAAGAACTAAATTAAAATAGAGATCACAAGATCATTAAGAATGAACTTAGGCATATGTAAGTAGTAAGACTAAAAAGAACTTTAGTCTTGATTATTACTTTGTTCGAGATATTTAGTTCTTTGTATTTTAATCTTTGGAAAAGTTTTTAAGAGCCAACTATTTTAGGATGAAAAAAAAAGAATAAAGATGTTTTGATACTTGCTTTCATGTTACTAGATTTATATTCTTGTTTTTTGATGTTGTTTCTACTATGCATGATTTGTCATGGTCGTAAGTAGAAATAAATATACTTGATTGTGTAAGTTAAAGATAAGAAGAATCTTGTAGACTAAACATGGAATGCTGTGTAGTTTCTAGAAGAACAAAATGCATATAAGTTAGATAAGTCATCGTATATATTCTGAAACAACTTTGAAGCAACTGAAAGAAAAACTTGTTTACTTGATTAGTTGAAATGATTTTCAGAATTGATGAAAGTGAAATTCATAACACTCTTATTTTATATGTGTAAGTGATTTGTTAAATTTATACAAATATTATATATGTTTGAATTGAATTTGTTCTTCTTTTGGATCTATTTCATTATAATGAAAATAATTTTTTAAAAGAAATAGAAATATATATGGTCTGACTGTAAACTAGTTTTCACTTATTTCATTTAATGCTAATGCTTTGAGATTATGTGTGCTTGTACTAGACATGAGTATGGTAGCTTAGTATATTTATTTGCTACGTGATTGACTATATATATCTTTTCTGTATTGGGGGTTTAATATATTGCTTCCATAGTGAGGGTTTTATATGCAGATTTACCAATCCTAATATGAAATATTGGTAAAATATTGAGAAGGTTATGAGGTGTCTGAAATGCATAATACACCTAGAATTACACTATCTAAAATGTTTACCGCAATCCTTTAAGGATATTTCGAAGCTGATTGGACATCCTTTCAGATGAATCTTCTATGGGATGTAGCGATTCAATCTTCTACTAGATAGAGGAATAACAGACATATTAATCCAATGAGATTGTACCGCGGCTATTGCAAGAGTTTGAACTATAACTACAACTATAAGAGTTGATGTTATGAGAATGGACTATATAGCGTCTACAAAGAGTTTTTGTTGATCCTTTGACGAAAGGATTAATAAGATGGTGTGAATATACATCTTGTGGGATGAAGTTGATGCCCATTGAGATTGAGTCATGCGTGATGGATACCCAACCTAGAAATAGGTTAAAAGAGACTATACGAAGTCGCCGATGATATGCATCATTGAGATTAAAGTCATTTGTGATGGATACCCAACCTAAAAAATAGGTTCAAAGGGACTATACAAAGTCAACAATGATATAAAGATGCGAGAATCATGTTTTTAAAGAATTCATCCCACAACATGATATCCTGAAGCGAGTGAAGGTTAAGTTTAATTTTTAAATTTTAAACTCTTAATGATGTTTTATATCTCTATTTAGAGTAGGGTACTTAGCTACAAGAGTACTCTTGATAAATTCACCTATATGAATGTGAAAGTGTTTCCGCTTTCTATGAGAATATGGGATGTTCTTTAGATCATTCATTAAACTAGGATACAAGCGCAGGGCCATAATGTGCAGAATATGGGATGTTCTTTAGATCATTCATTAAACTGGGATACAAGCGCAGGGCCGTAATGTGCTGGTTTTATACTTCGCACTAGTATAGTCGTGTGTGTTAAGCGATCTTTTTATCTCCTAGAGTTCAAGACTTATGTTCACTCTATGGTCAGATTTTAAGAGAGCCTATTGACACTACGTAAAGGTTCACGTCGCAAGACACCTTTGCTTATGCACAACTCTATACGTTCTTGCTAATTGTTTTAAAAATATAAGTCGAGGATTGTTGGGAATATATGTTTTAAAAAAAATATTAATTTCCCATCAACATGTTTTTATTACTTATTACGCTTTTTATAAAAAAGAAAATCATTGTATTTTAATGTCTTGACCGTTTTATGTTTAATGGGTTTTAATTGTGTGAGTTATTGCATAATTAATTTTCATTAAACTCTATTGAAACTCTTGACTAAAAAAAATCAGATTTTTGTTGAGGAACATATGAAGAGTTTAGTTTTACGTTTTTGAGTTTGAAGAAGAAAAAAAAAATTTAGAAAGAAAACAAGTGTGTGATCATCATTTGTTTCTACAAGGGTGACTCTCAGTAAGTATGAAAGTGTAGTAGTATCACATACTCTCACCGTGCAAGAGTGATTGTGAATGAGATTGAACTCGGCTGTTTTATCCTGGGGACGACACGACATCGAAGAACTGCTTGCACAATCTTGGGAAGAGCCACAAAACATCTTAAAGAGAGCGATCTAGTCCACGACTCAGTCGTAACATTATTTTGTATTGTTTTATATGATTGTTTTGCAGACATAATTCAGCAATTGTTCCAACAATTACAGACTTCATATCAAAGATTAGTCGAGTAACTGTAACCAAAATTGAAACAAAACCACAAAAACAGTTTCTAACAAACTGTTCTAACAGAAAGAAGGACGACACATAGGTCCATTATTAGAATGAGATAAAATGCAATCCTATACTCTGATACAAACTGAGCAGTGATATGATCTCATCAACTCGTGGTTTTATTAATTTAATAAAATAACTGGATATTTAAAATTCCAATAAGATAGTAAAAACTACCTAGTGATCAAGAGCCTAATTATTCATATACTTATCCATACTATTTTTTATTTAGCAACAGTAACATAGGAGCAGTAGTAATTGCTGCTGCAGCGGTACGTACTTAACGTGTTGGCATATTATTTGGTGAACAAACATTTGGAACTTTTGTAAGTGATATACAAGAACTGTTTGATGAATCTTGAGGTGGTAAACAAGGAAGCTTCATAATATCTCCAAGTGAAACACAAGGAATTGAAGGTAGGCTACACGTAACGGAATTGAAATTTGGGAGCGCCACACAATCGGTAGAATATGCTTGTGCAAGTGTTACACAATTGATGGAAGAAATTTTATTCTTTGGTAGACAAGGGAAAGATTCGCTAGGAGTATCAGCAGTAGTAGTACTGTTTGTGTCTGTAGTAGGAATAGTTGTGGTGGTACTGTTTGTATCGGTAGTAGTAGTGGTACTGTTTGTGTCTGTGGTAGGAGTTGTAGCGGTAGGGCAGTTTTCATCGATAGTAGGAGTAGCAGTAGTGGTACTGTTTGTATCGGTAGTAGGAGTTACAACGGAAGGACAGTTTGTATCAGTAGTAGTAGTGGTACTGTTTGTATTGGAAGTAGGAGTAGTAGTGGTACAGTTTGTATCGGTTGCTGGAGCAGTAGTAGGACAGTTCGTATCGGTTGATGCCCCGAAATAAGATCCAGCTACCGTGATGTTTATCGATGAAAATGTTATGATGAATAAACACAATACAGTTAGAATTACTTTAGAAGAACCCATGGTTCTTCAGGTTTTGATAGAAAAAAGAGATGAAGCAACTTATGAACAGAATTTGCTGTGGAATGAGTTTTGGTTTGCTTAACGTTCATTTATATAGGCAATTATAAATTTATAATGGCCCAAAAATTAATTACTGGACCTACTATATGTTGACATGTACATGTTAAGGGACCACCTCTAATTACTCGTGCCAGAGGTTAGTAATAAATATGCACAAAAATATAATATGGATTGTTATTGGCGCAATTAATCTTTTTATATATGCAATCGATCTTATTCCATTTCTTATTTTTTACAATAAATCCAAGAACTATAATAGATATTAAATGCAATTATTATTCTAGATTAATTGACTACCTATCTAGCTAATTATTCTCACATTTATTTATGATATAATTAACTTAAATTTCTAAATGCCTCGCTAATCAATTCATAAGTCCATCAGTCTAATTCTCGGAGGAAGTGGCGTGTTGGCTCCCCGGACTAGTACGCTCAGTGGAGTACCAGCTCGACGTCGTAAACGCATTCAAGTACCTGAAAACTTCAGCAAGAATTAGTAAACTAAAAATAAATAGCAATCCGCTATGCCTCCCCGGCAGCGGCGCCAAAATTTGGTCGTGTCGTAATCAACCAAAATAATCGAGTTCTTACTCTCTAAAATAGATTTAAGTATAGTAAATAAGAACAAGTTCGTTCCCACAGAGAGGCTAGTGATTGTTAATTAATTTCAATTACGCAAATGAACAGGGGGGTTTATATTGTGATTTAAGCTAAATTAAACTAAAGCAAACTAAAGCAAAGTACTAAAAACGAATATCAGGGAGAGAAAGTATTGGTTAGAGAATTCATCGTCCGTTTTCCAACATGTTATCAATCAAAGCATACTCAACATTCATGCATCAGTAATACAAAAACCCTAAAGCATCCTATCGCAGGTCTACTCCGGCAAAACTCCTAATATCATCAGAGAGGGTATCGCGCCACTCTCTGAATTCTTAGCACCGGATAACCTGAGTGAGTACCTCCACTCAAGTTCAATCCAATGATAGCTATGGTCTTTGTGAGTTGAGGTTAATCTAAGTAACCCGGCGCAAAGTGCAACTCGGATTCAACCTAGGTCAAGCTTCTACACATACTTGCATGGCAATTTTAAGTATCGTTAACAAATATGCTATACTACTTGTAACCAGAGTCCTTCGACAATTCCGGATCGAAAACTCTAATTTAGTTGTAGATATCAATACATGCTCATCTAATTTGCAACTTAAACAAACAAGCAATCAATCATACATATCATTATAATCAGTAGAACATGAACGATATTAAAAAAACATGAACATGTGAGCATGCGCCATTCAATTAATAAACATGTTTTTTGAAACGCAGCTGCGGAAGTAGCCAGCAACACCAAGTTAGCGCCTGTAGCCTTCTCTTCTTTCTGATTTCTTCTCCTGTATGTTTTGTTATTTTTTCACCGTGTAACTCCTCAATTCTCCTGTATACTTTGGTATTTATATCTCCTCAAACCCGAAAATCAGTGCGTGAGACTTTTGGTTTGTGAATTCAGCCAATTCCTAAAATTGTTGCGCCAGTTTTCTTAGCCTATTTTCTAGCTCTTTTACATGAGTAGCCACGTCCTTGTGTACGTCAATTGCTCTTCTTCCTTGAGAGAATATCTCCTCCACGTGGCCTCCAATATTGTGTCCCAACTTCACCCAAAGACTTGCCATGAGAAGAGTTTAGTTCTCCTTATAGAACTAGAGTTAGCCACTTTAGAATCCTAGTTGAATTAGGAAATGTGCTAAGTTTCCTTATTCCATCCCAACAAGATATAGCAACTCCAAATTCTTTCCTAATCCCATATGACTTCCCCAAGCTAGCTACTACTCCACCAAGGCTAGCCACTAGTCCACCAAACCACTCTAGCACCTCCAACTAGCCACTTAGCACCTTAGCACTTGCGGTTCAGCCAACTTAGCGCCTGGGCGCTAGCAGCACAAGCTAGTTTGCCACCATGTGACTTTGCCCATAACTTCCTCATACGAGATCAGAATGAACTCGTTCTTTCGCCGTTGGATTCGTAATTCAATTTCCTATACTATGGAGGGTGAAAGGCCTAAATTCAGCAGAGTTTTACTGGCTCCTCGGTAATTCTTCTCATACAGCTCCATTCTGCAGGTTTCTGAACTGTAACCTGAAAAGACAACTAAACTTCGAAAGTAATAATAAAACATAGTAATTCACTCAAATATAGCAAATAAGGGTCATGAAAACTACTTAAAATGTGTGATTTATGCACCTATCATAGACTCTGGTGCTACCAAGCATGTCTGTAGAAACAGAGATATGCTCACCTCCTATCAGAAGGTAGGGGAAGGGGAGAAACTCTACATGGGTAACTCATCTACAACACAGGTTGCAGGAAAAGGCGAAGTTGGGGGAAAGCTCACTTCTGCAAGACTCTCACATTGAATGAAGTTCTTCATGTTCCGGACATCTGCAAAAATCTTATCTCTACTTGTATTTTAGATGATAAGGGTTTTAAACTTGTATTTGAATCTGGGAAAGTTGTTGTCATTAAGAGTAAGGATTATGTAGGTAAGGGTTATAAGACTGAGGGTCTCTACAAACTTAATGTAACCTCTGATGAAATGAATAAAAGTGATTCTTTTGTTTATGTTTGTGTGTCATTAAATGTTTGGCATGGTAGACTTGGACATGTAAACTATAAGTCAATGCATAAACTGGCTAGCATATGCTACATACCCAAATTTAGTTTGGATAATGACATAAATGTGAAGTATGTGTAGAATCAAAATATGCTAAAAAACCTTTTAGAAAAAATGTTCAAAGAAATTCTAAACCCTTAGAATTAATTCATTCAGAACTAGTTGACATGAAATCAGTTCAAACTAGATGTGGTAAGAAATGGTTTGTCACTTTTATAAATGATTGTACGAGGTATTGTCGCATATATTTGCTTAAAGGTAAGGATGATGCCTTAGAAGCCTTTAAGATGTATAAACTAGAAGTTGAAAACCAAATGAGTGATACCATTAAAACTGTTAGGTCTAACCGTGGTGGTGAGTATGTAATTCCTATAGGAGATTTTTGCATAGAACACAGTATTATACACGAAGTAACCCCTCCTTATTCACCACAATCTAATGGTGTGGATGAACGGAAAAACCGAACCTTTAAAGAGATGATGAATGCCATGTTAATTAGTTCAGGATTACCTGCAAACTTGTGGGGGGGAGGCCATATGAGTTATGGAAAGGTAGACAACCTTCTTATGCATACTTTAAAGTGTGGGGGTGTTTGGCTAAGATTTCCATTCCTCTACCCAAGAGAACCAAGATAGGACCCAAAACTGTTGACTGTGTCTTCATAGGGTATCCTGAGCATACTACTGCATATAGATTTATGGTTGTAAGTTCTGAAATTTATGAAATTGGTGTGAATACTATTAAGGAATCTAGGGATGCAGTGTTTTTTGAAAATATATTTCCATTGAAATCTGATTCTCGCATGATATGTGTTGATCCCCTAGATGTCCCTTCGACCAGTCAGACATTACCTTTAGAGGAAGATGAAGTTGAATTTGATCCTAGAAGAGGTAAAAGAATTAGAACTGAAAAATCTTTGGGCCAGACTTCATAACATGATTAGCTGAGACTGATCCACAGACTTATAGAGAAGCCATGACTTCTTTTGAAGCTCCATGGTGGAAAGAATCTGCCGTTAGTGAAATGGATTCCATTATACAGAAGGTACATGGGAGATTGTATATTTACCTCTAGGGTGTAAACCCATAGGTTGTAAATGGATCTTCAAAAGGAAATGTAAGGTAAATGGAACTGTGGAAAAATACAAAGCTAGATTAGTAGCTAAAGGCTATAAACAGAAAGAAGGTGTATATTTCTTTGATAATTATTCACCTGTTACGAGAATTACTTCCATTAGGATGTTAATTGTTATTGCTGCCATTCATAACTTAGAGATGCATCAAATGGATGTAAAAACAACTTTTCTAAATGGTGAATTAGATGAAGAAATTTACATGGACCAACCTGAGGGATTTGTAGTGAAAGGTTGTGAAAACAAAGTTTGTAAACTGAAAAAATCTTTGTATGGTTTGAAACAAGCACCTAAACAGTGGCATGAAAAATTTGATCATGTAATGATTTCTAGTGGTTTAAAATCAATTGATCTGACAAGTGTGTTTATACTAAACTTGTGAATGATGCCTATGTGATTGTATGCTTGTATGTTGATCATATGCTTATACTTGGTACAATCATGGATGTAATTAATTCTACAAATAACATTCTAAATGAGAACTTTGACATGAAAGACTTAGGCCCAGCTGATGTGATCTTAGGGATGAAGATTAGAAGAAATTCTAATGGATATAGACTTAGTCAATCTCATTATGTTGAATCTGTGCTTAAAACATATAATCAGTTTGATTGTAAACCTGCTTGTACTCCGTATGATCCTTGTTGTAGACTCAAAAAGAATAAGGGTAATGGAGTTTCACAACTTGAAACTCACGTTTTATAGGAAGTATGATGTATTTGATGAATTGTACGAGACCGAACATTGCTTATGCTGTGACTAGGTTGAGTAGGTATACCTGTAATCCAAGGAAGGAGCATTGGGATGCACCTATTAGAGTGCTGAGGTACTTGAAGTACACTTTGAACTTTTATTTAAATTATGAGAGATACCCTGCAGTCCTTGAAGGATTTTGTGATGAAAACTGGATATCATACTCAGAGGAGTCTAAGTCTACGAGTGGATATGTTTTCACTCTAGCAGGAGGGTCTGTATCATGGAAGAGTTTCAAACAGACAAGTATAGCTCGATCCACTATGGAATCAGAGTTTATTGCGTTAGATAAAGCAGGAGAGGAAGCTGCATGGCTAAGATGTTTTTTAGAAGACATTCTTCTCTGGCATAGGCCTGTGGAAGCTATATCTATACATTGTGATAGTCAAGCTGTAATAGCTAATGCTAAAAAAACAACTATAATGGGAAGTCTATACACATTCGTAGAAGACATAATTCCCTAAAACAACTAATCTCAACTGGCGTTATTTCTGTTGACTTTGTGAGGTCTAAGGAGAATATCGCGGACCCTTTGACGAAAGGTCTGTCCAAGGAGATAGTTATTAATCTATCGAGGGGGATTGGGCTTAAGCTCATTAAATAAACTTTCCATGAAGGATACTCAACCTTGCTGACTGGAGATCCCAAGATCAAGGTTTTGAATGAAACAACTAATTTGTGGTGGGTTAAAGGAAACACTATCATAGAATTTCATTTTTTGTACCTTCCCTATGGTGTAGACATGATAGTGTGACTGCATGTGAATGATGACTTTTTATTAAGTCTTAATGAGTTTTATAGTTTCAATTTAAGATTGAAGTGGGGTGTAGCAGTAAACACTCTTGATGGAACTCACCTATCTGAATGTGAAAGTGAGCCGCTTCCTATGAGAATTGAGCTGATTCTCTAGAGGATTCTGAGAAACGGGATACGTCCAGGGCCAAAATGGAAACAACGGCACGAACTTGACAACACCTAAAGTGATATCACGCGTGGAAATTATTGATAAACTACACCAACCGATGGCAGTTCAAGACATCGCGTTCACTGTCCATCAAGTAGTTCCGGTAATTTCTCACTAAGCAAAGGTTCAGGACCTTATGGAAACCTATTTCCTATAGTGGTATTTCTCGCTTTCTGATTTCTGATTTTCATCGGGTTTTCATTCATGTGGGGGATTGTTGGAGAAAATGATCTTATTTGTTTTGTTTTTGTTCTTGGATTAATTGGAAATTAGGACCAAGAAGTCACTAAGGAAACTAGCTCATTTTCACTATTTGTGAATGAACCTTTAGTCTCACATAGGAGAAACTAAAGATGTTACCTCTCCATATTACTTAGAAATTTGAATCTAAGGGAGGCCCCTTAGGGGTTAACACACTTTTGTGTAAGGGAGAGGACTTAGGCTATGGGCTAGTTGGTGCAACCACACATTTCACACATGCGCGGTGCTTCGCACCGAAGCACGCACGCCGCCGCCGTCCAGTCGGGCGGGCGGGCCTGGGCCGGGCTCGGGCTCGGGCTCGGGTGTGGGTCAACCAAGACTTATCTTTTGGACAAAATATTTTTAAATTATTTCCTTAAAGAATTTAAAATTAAATCAAATTTTGTCTTTAATATGGGGGGGGCGCTGACCCGACGAGTATTAATTTTTGCCACCAGTAATTAATCAATTCCCACATAAGTTTTTTATTAATTAGAAAATTTATTTTCCTTAATTGCTGCACTGATTTCACTCCCCATCTTTGCCTATCAATTGAAGTTGAATTCTCCTTTCCAAATCACACCAGAAGCAGCTACTATCCTGCCTTCTTTTCCCCTCTCCCTACTTTGTTTTGCGCAATGCTTGTTTACTTCCCTTCTGTAATCTATCTTGCTGTTAAGTTTGTTTGAGTGGGTGATTTGTATTGTGCTTATACAAATCATAACGGGCAGTTCTATCCTGGACACATCTCCGCTATGGGGGTATAGCATCCCTCATTCTTAAGGAGTACCCACGAACTATTGTGTTAAGGAAAATTTGCTGAGTAGGTGGCTCTGTTCTTTGTGTGCAAATCAATTCAGAGATTTTATTAACATTAACATCTTCTGTTTTAGTATTTTTTATTGTTGCAGAAACAACACATCTTTGGTAAATCCCAATATTTTGAATTTTAAACTTTTTTAGGCTTGTGGGTATAAAGGATTACCTGGGCCAAAGCCCATATTAGCCCTTTTATAGGTCTGACTCGTAATGCCTTCAATTCCCTTTCACATTTTTAAATGCATGATGAATATGATAAAAATAATTCAATTATTAATTAGATTAGATGGTTATTAAATATCTATTTTTATTTCATTCACCATTCATTACGCCCTTACGGGTTCATGATGTGATAAAATATAGTGGTAAAAAAATGTTTGATTCTCAGACTTGTGAAGGTTTAATTATAGAATTAATTTTAATTAAAGAAAACGAAACAGAATAAAATCAAGATGACTTAAAAATATGGGGAAGAACTAGGATTCAGGATTCCACTTTTAACCAATAAATCAAGTGATAGTAATTTTAATCATGCAATTAAAACATTTTATTTTGATTCTAAAGCATTGCAAAAATAGATTTTCAAAACAACAACTGTATAACACAAGCATGGAGCATCTAGGGACCTAATCCGAGGCATGCACCATCTAAAGGAATCACAATCGCTTAGTAAAAATCTTTTAAATCAATTTTCAATCAAGGCAATTAATCATAAATAAATTGCATAAATAAATTAATTAAATACATACCACTTAATGATTGGAGAAAAAGCTTCCTCCGTCATCCCAGTAATGGTGATTAGCTCATGGTGAAGAAAACTGGCTCAAAAGATCTTTTCATTGCTCCAAAAAGTGTTTTTACAAAGGTGAAATAGATGTAACACAGCTGATTTGATACGCATATATGGGTTACAGAAGATGGTTCAGCCGTTACAAAAGAAAATAAGCAACAGAAAATAAGAAGGAAGACGAAACAGGAACAGAAACACTTATAAGTGTTGCAGGATCGTCTTCTCCGTTGAGCAGCAGCAGGAACAGTCGCCGGAACTTCGCTGTTTGCTTCCGGCGATGATTTTTGAGCTTCCCCCCTCTTTTTCTTGGCTTCTCTTAATATATATAGGGTGCAGGAACCCTAGGGAGTCTTCCAAACCTAATATAACTCTTAATACATATCCAAAACTCTCACAAATCCGATTCCAAGCCGGAAACCAATTTCCCATCCAAGTTCACGATTGTGCAATATTCTCTGGCGTAAATCCCTCCAATTTGAAGTGTTTGAGTTGGTCTTGGACTCTTGTAGTCTTTTGGGTCAAATAGAATCAGAAATATCCCAAAAAAACATGTAAATCATGTTGACAGAACTTCCTCCACCAGATGAGTTTCATTCCCGCCAAATTCGGATTTTTGAAATGTAAAGGGGGTGCCCCCAATCCAAAATGTGGGTGCCTTTAACTTTTCGGGCCAATTTTTCCGCAAATGTTTATTTCTCAAAAATACCTACAAAGACATAAAAAGATATAGTAAATGTAAAATCGAGTACTATCGAAGCAGATATTTAGGCTTGTGGGTATAAAGGATTACCTGGGCCACAACCCATATTAGCCTTTTTATAGGTCTGACTCGTAATGCCTTTAATTCTCTTTCACATTTTTAAATGCATGATGAATATGATAAAAATAATTCAATTATTTATTAGATTAGATGGTTATTAAATATCTATTTTTATTTCATTCACCATTCATTACGCCCTTACGGGTTCACACTATAAAATGGAAGGTTTAGTGAACACAAGGAGATAGAGTGAGCGAGCTTGATTATAGTTAGAAGAAGAGAAAAAGATTTTAAGTCTACCATGGAGAGACATAATAAGGTGTTTTTTCTTATTCTCATGATCGTAGATATACTTTTTGTGGATACAACTTATTATCCTAAGAGTTTCATTATCCTAGATGGTGTTGTTGCCCATAATTCTAGTGATGCCTGCATTAATAGTTATAGCGTGATCAACGGCGCCGACGGAACCATATATGATAATGGTCCTGACAACGTTGACAATGTTGACAACAGTAATAATACATCGTTGCAAAAATTACCACCACCTATGTCCGTACCCACAACATCTACAATTGTACCGGTGAAACTACCACCATCAACATTTGTACTAGTGGAACTACCACCGCCTACGTCTGTATCCACACAATCAAATGGTGTACCAGTTTATGGTGGTTGGTATAGTTTTCCCTGGTGACCAATTCAAATTTTAGAATTCAAACATGGTGATTTTATAGGGTCAGCATCCAAAACAAAATCCAATATAAAAGCAGTGCGTAGAGGCTATTCTTTCGGCATGCGACCTACAATTATACGAAACAATCTTTGATGGACGGAAGAGTCAAAGACTTTCATAATAATACTATATATATATAAGAGCCGGATAATGTTTTCTAAAAGAACTATAAATATTATAGTTGACTATACAAAATAAATAAAGCTACGGAAGGGAGCTAAACGGATCGTATGGAAATTTTTAAATAATATTGATGTATTTTTGATGCAAAATAAGTGAATAAGTGAAAGCATTTTTCTTTTTGGAGAATAAGAAAATATGTAACTGTTAAAAGATTGATCAATGCTTGTTCCAGCTTTAAAAATTTAGAATAACCTTGACACAATAATTGTCAAACCAACTGTACTTGAAAGTAGATTTCTTATGCGAATTTTCTCGGATACATTTACGTGTTACACATATCAAATACCCTTAATAAATACATGTAAACAATTTTGCATGAGGCATATATTTTATCAAAACTATAGGTTTGAGCCATCGCAACAAACATACATGGTCGTCTTAATGCAATCGGTGGCACTGGGCGAATTCAATAAATGGGCTGTATATTATTATGCCAATTAAAGCTTCTTTTTTTCTTTTTTTTTTTTGGCAAAAAAGATTATGTAACCAGTGACTTTTATAATCAAAAGTATGATACACGACGATTTTTCCATCGCATTATGATTCTAGAGTGTGATAAACAAAAATCCATTGCACCATAATTCTTTTCTTATTTTACTATAATAATGTAAAGGTCTAATTTTGACCGGAGAGATTCTGTTTACATGGACCCTAAAATGACTAAAACACCTCCATCATAAATGTCCTTTACGACATTTTCTTTTTCCCTAATATATAAAGTCTAATTCAATTCAAATCGATTCGAACAGCTTGAAAAATCATAAACCTTACTGGAAAATCAAAAATTCCAGCAAAAAGAAGAAATTATGGGTTTATATCTTTTAAGTATACTATTCTAATATTTGGGTTCAGCTCCATTTTCGATTTGCTTCACAGATTTTTTCTGGCAAGTGGTTGAGTACTTGAACCCTGATTTGAAACCTAATACTTACATAACTGCTTCCTAAGAAACAAGCATTGACATTAACTGATGCTGCAGTTGATAGAATATGTCATCTTCTACAACAGAGACAACGTCAATTTCTACACTTAAATATTCACAATCACCAGGTACATACATGCTTCAATTCAATCTCTTTTTCTTTATTTTTTTCAAAACCGCTCCGGATGTATTCATTTTGTTTTTTCAATTTGATTTGTTGTCGTGATTTTGATGAAGATTAGTAGAGGATTCATTGAGCTGTGGTCAATTAAAATTATATTCTTGAACTCTCTCTATTTGTAAAAATGCTTGACAGGAAAAACGATGTTCAATTTGTAATTTTGTTTTCTAGCTAACTTCATGCTCAGTCATAAGTTATTGTCTGAAGAATTTCCCGTGAACAAAATACATTGAGATATTTGAGTAAAATTATGTTCAAGTGTTTACTTTGAGTTAGGTTCTTAAGAAGATCTCACATTGACCATTTATACTAATTGCTTATGTTCCTTTATCAACTAAGAAGATCTTCAGTAATTAAATGAATTAACCTATATAAAAATGGAGTGGTGGAATAAAATGATGCTTTCATTGAAAAGAGTCTGGTTTCACCTTGCTTCTTGCCTTGGCATCCGTAGAAATGCATAGTAAGTTGTCCATTGTATAAGAAAAAATTGAACAAAGAAAAAAGATTATTCATGAGATCACCTTCCTGTCCCGTTTGCTAATTACAGCACCGTTTTGAAAGCCATAGACCATCATATTCATACAAAAATATATTTTGTGTGTTTTGTAAATTTTGGGGTAAATAATGTTTGTTTTTGTTGTTGCAGGTAATAAAAACAGAGTTATTGAAGCTGAATTATGATGTGAGGATGTGTGAGTACGAAGATGTACATGTCTGCTTAGTTCTCTAAATGTCACAACCAAAGTTAAAGGAATCTCATTACCAATTAGAGCCATGGCGAACCAAGTCTCTGAATCCCCCAGGAGTCCAACACTGAGTACATCAGTATGATATGACATGTTTTTCTGTAATTTTCTTCATTTATATCTAAATGGATTCTGTTAGTTATCAAATTTTCCTAGCAGAAGAAAAATGAAAGTCTATTATAGTTAAATGTCTATTAAAGCTTGGTCAATATTCAGGCATCCAAGGATTGCAACTAATTGGGGAACATACATCCCAAACTGATTTTTTCGGAGATGGGTCTAAAAGCTCGGTACCTGATAACTCGATAAGGTCGTCGGCCTCTACAAGCAGGTATTAATGTTTGGTAGTGTATTAAGAGACTGTTCGTAGTACATTTCGTTGGACTCCTATGAACTTTTAGTTATGTTTGCTTAGTTTCAGTTTGAAATTTTTTGCTATAATTCTTGCTTATTTTAGATGAAGCAGTACAATGCCTTTAGACAATTGGATATCCTTGAACAATGTGATCAGAATATTGAAAGGAGTGCTCTTTTGAATATGCTTCCTTTATATCAGCCAGAAACTGTCGTTGGAGCACCTTTGGGAGCCACTATCCGAAGGAAGTCATGAAAAAAAACTCTTTGGGCCTTGATGTTGAGACAAATGCTCGAACTTCTTAAAATTAAATGGCATATACTGTTCAGTAACTTGATTCTCGAATATTAATATCTTCTCTAACTTCTTTCATAAATATTAGTTGTAATATATTTAGTACTAAACAAAGACCGACTTGAAATGTATATGTGCTTATGTAGAAGTCTTTATGTAGTATTTTTTTGGGTTCGAGCCCTGTCAGTCTGATAAATCCATTCAACTCTTTCTTTTTCGGCAGGAACAGTTTTGGACTGTAAACGCATTTGGTTCAACCGGCAGGCGCATCGTGCGTGCGGTTTTACTAGTTATTATAAAGATAAGAAGTTTTATTAACTTGAACTTAAGATATTGTCTAACAATAATTGGATCTCTATGATATCACGAGGTTTATCTACCTAGACGTGAGAAACATTAAATTTTTTACTAAACTTTATGCTTATCAGTTGCTTTATTACATAGTCTAAGAATAAAACTGCACCACCAACTAATAGTTTTAAGGATAGTTATAGCATCAAGAAGAATGGTTTTATTTTTCCAATCAATTGTAGTTGAAGAGTTGTCTATAAAGCTCGCAATCACTTTAAGATCTGACTTTATATTAATGTTGGTAATCTGCAACTCCTTATTGGACCACATCACTGCTTCCAAAATTTCCAGACATTTTCGGCTTGCTCAGAGTCTAAAACTCTATCAATCACTTTGGCACTTCATCCCCACAAGTTACCTGTAAAATCTCTCAATATCATACCGATGCTAGATACCTTTATTAGAATCATAAAAAGCATCACATTTAAGAGTAAGGATAAGATGCAGTGATGGTTTCCAATGTGGGGGTCAAGTTCCATCACTTATGTTTCTACTTATACTACTTGCAGCAGAAATTGTAAAACTCTGCTCAAGGAATATAAAAAAAATTCTGCTCTAGTTGCAGTATTCTTTGGATTAGGAGCTATGATTCTTGAGTGTAATAAAGTACATTTTTCTTTAGATATAGTTAAGTGGAATGGATCCTTGATTAAAATTTATGACTTAATTTTTTATTTAATTTTACCATCATTAGATATAAACAAATAGATGGTTAATAATAACTCTTTTATTTGTTAAAATATCATCTTAATCTTTACCGTTCATATACTTATATTTGCTTTTTATATTAAAAATTCGGGCTCTAGGCCTAAGCCGCCGGACAACCCTGACAACAAGTCGGTTTTTCTTGTTCAAAATCATATAATGATATATGGAAATGAAGAAAATAATCCATTTTTTGTATTTTTCATCTATTAACCACATCTTACAATTTGAATATGTTTATTAGTTATATAAAAAACATCACACTCACAATAAACTAACCAGTAAAAGTTACAACCATGGATGGAGGGAGGCCATACCCCATATCTGACAAACTACATTTCGCCAATCAAAAGTTTAGCTTCAACAAGTTTTTGCATTTCAACGATATTTCACTGTACAATCAACAAATACCTTCAGTTTCTAACAAAGATTTGTTTTTCTTTTTTTTCTCTGTGAAATAATAGAAGGGGTAGATTTTTATTGAAAAAAAGGAAAAAAGGAAACAAGAAATGGAGAGCCTGAGCATACAAGAGGGGAAACATAAGAAACCCAAGAACTAATGACCACAAAAACTAGGCAACACACCTCGTGCTTACAACAGCTAGCAATTACCTAAAGAAAATGCTAACAGCAACCTAAAGAATCACCCTTATATTTTGTTTTCTTGGTAGAAATTCTCTTTCCTCTTCCAAACTTTTCATTGCAAGATACCCGGCCCAGGCAAAAATATTTTAGCTTGCTCTTTCTTAGCCTTAGTAACTCCTAGATTTCTATAGTCCTTAACAATGCCACTCAAAATAATCTTAGTCTATGTAGGTGTGTCTTTAGAAGAAGCACCCAAAAACAGTCAAATGGATTAGCTTGTCCACTTTTTAATCCTCGCTCATAGGTCTTCGAAGAGATAACTCCTCTATAGATTTAATTTTCTATTTTCCATTGACTACACTAGCCTCCGGAAAATTCGTTTTCTCTGCTTCCATCCCCTCAGTGTGTTTTATATTCTGATTCATCACAGACGTCATTATATTGGAAAATATTAAAAATGTTAAGACATTAAACTTCTACCACCTATGTCTGTATCTACACTAATGGAGTTTGTACCAGCAGAATCACCACCACTTGTATGTTTGTAGGCTGTCTTTTGGATACATGATCTACAATTCTTCAAAACGATTTTTGAGACGGAAGACTGAAATGCTGTCATATGATAAGAGTATATACATATATATTAAATAAGAATCACAATCACATACAGTCATCTGCAAGTATTATAATCAACTATCTTAATTAATGGTCCAATTAGTCTTGACTTGTCTCAAGACAATACAAAACAAAGAAAGTCGCAAAAGGGGCGGCTAGGCTACAGATAAAATGTTTATAAAATCTTGAATAGTGTTCATATACGTTTGATGCAAAATAAGTGTATAAGGGAAAGTATGTAACTTCCTTTAGGAGAACAATAAAAAGAAAAACTTACAACTACGTCTTGAATCATTGACTTCACCATTAACTCTACCAATTAATATCATCCGCATTCTGACTCTTATTGTACATATTCATGAATACGGGAAAACACTTAATATCTTGATCATCAAAATAACCAAATTTACCATGAATTTAGGTTTAATGATATCTTTTCTATTAGTCCGTGTTCCTTTTTAAGACCTACATTTCTTAAAAGATCGAGCACTGCTTGATTGAACTTTAAGAATTTAGAATAACCTCAAAATATATTTTTTAAACCAATTACACTTGAATGTTGATTTCATATGCACAGTTAATCAACTACCTTTACTTGGTCCAGATATCAAATATCCTTGACAAATGAAGTACATCAAAACAATTTTGCACCGGAGATTTAATCAAAACTTTAAGTTTAGTCATCACAACAAGTTCGTTTTTCGTGTTTAAAATCAGAGAATGATATATATACACATATGAAGATGAAAAAAGAAACAATTTTCGTATTATTCATCGATTAACAACATATTACAACTAGAGCCTATTATATAGAAAAATATTATAGATGTATAAGACTTTTTTTTTCAAAAGAAAAGGTTAAAATATTATTCAAAATTTTAATAGCCTAAATCAGTGACAAATAAACATTAAACTAACTAATAGGAGTTATAACAATTGACGTAGAGAGGTTCCGATAGGGTAGCATACTCCATATTTGGCAAACTACAACTTTTTTTCTTGAATACAATAGTTATTTATGAATTTGAAAGACAAGTCTCCTTAACATTAACTTTTGGTATCATCTTTATTACTTATATATTTATTACCAACTTAGAAGAAGACTCAAATTAATATAAGAGATAAAATAAGAACATCTCAAAATCTATATACACTTTTTTTCAATCATAACGAATTCAGGAAATTATGCTATATATTGAAAACATACAATGCTTTCAATTCTCATTCACATTTAGAAGTACGATAACTAAAACAAAAGTGGCTAGATTATTAATTAAATGGTTATTAAATATATTCTTATTTACCATTACGTCCTTAATGTTCGCACTATAAAATAGAGTGGTGAAAACAAGAGAGGAGTAGTGTGAGCAAGCCAGATTAGTTACAGAAGAGAGAAAGAAAAGTGTACCATAAGGAGTGATAAGAAGGTTTTTTTTCTAGTCATGTTCTTAACAATGTTTTTTGTAGATAGTACTTACTATCCTAAGAGTTTGAATATCCTTGGTGGTGTTGCTGCCCAGGATTCCAAGGCTAGTGAAACCGGCACTACTAGTTATAACGTGATCAACGGCGCCAGCGGAACCATACATGATAATGGCCCCGATAATGTTGAAAACGGTAATACATCGTCGCAAAAAAAATCATCACCTGCGTCTGTATCTACACCATCAGTGGAACTATCACCACCTGCATCCGTATCTACACCGTCGGTGGAACTATCACCACCTACGTCCATATCACCATCGGTTGTACCAGTGGAAGTACCACCATACACAACTGCATCCATAGAGGGTTCCTCTTGTGCATGTGGCCTATAATTCTACGAAACAATCTCTAATGCAGGAGACTCGAAGAATGTCATCATAAAAGCCACAATGAGTTATGGTCATCCGTCTCTATTCTATAATAAGCTATAAGTATTATAATCATATATCTTAATGGTCCAATTAGTGTCGACCTCTCTGAAAACAGTGCGTAGAAAATAAATAAAGTCTTCTAACGAAGCTAAATGCATCGTGCAAAAAATCTTAAACTATGTTCATGTACTTTTGATGCAAAATAAGTGAAAGTATGTAACATCTTTTATGGAGAATAATAAAAGAAAACCTATCGTTTCATCTCAAATCATCTATTCCACTATTAAGTCTTTAAATCTATTGATAACATTCGTATTCTAGCTCTTTCATTCGAGAATACTGGATAACATTCAATATCTTGGTCATTTCATAATCAATCAATTTTACATTCTTATGAACTTTTGTACCAGCGGAACATGTCCTCTAGGCCATGTAGGTTTGGTTTTGTTTGGATCTATTTATAAAAATTAAAAATAGAATTGATAGATTGCAGAAACGTATGGATACCATCCAGTGATCGATTAAGGTATTAGTATTCAGACACGGTGTAGATTTTAAACATTCCTCGTTCGTTAATTAGTCTGGTGACTGATCATTTTCAAATGGATTAATATACAGAATAACTCAGCATTAATCAGTTTGGTAATCTGTTTAGTGATTATTATCATCTCACCGCATTAAGTAAACATGCTATAAATTGACGACATACAAATAATACAATGCCTTCAGGAAAATTTAACATTTTTAGATACATGAGTAAGAAAAATTTAGTTCAGTTACTAATTAAATGGTTAATAAATATATTTACATCCCATTTACAATTACTCCCTGACAGATTCAAAATTTTGATAGTGTATGCAAAAATTAATAAGTGACGACTAAACATTAAACTAACTAGTAGGAGTTACAACAATTGACGTAGAGAGGTTTTGATGGGGTAGCATACCCCATATTTGGCAAACTACAAAAAAGAAATCCAAAATTTTCCACCTCAAAAAAAAAGGGTGTGAAAGTACCCATCATTTTATTAGTTAATTGATTTTTAAATTCGTATTGGAAATGAAAGGAAAAAAATAGTATAGTGGTTTTAAAAATCATAAAAAAATAATATAATGGTTTTATAAAAGAATTTCAAGATATTTTAATCCCTATTTTACCGATAATTTTGTTCATAAATATATGATTTTTCCTTTTAAATGGAACATGCAGTATCTGAATTAACTTAGTGATAGGTGCTTAAATCATACATTTAAAGTAGTTTTTCCTGACCCTTATGTGCTATATTTGAGTGAATTATTATGTATTTTGATTACTTTCGAAGTTTAGTCGCCTTTTCAGGTTACAGTTCAGAAACTCGCAGAATGGAGCTGTATTAGAAGAATTACCGAGGAGCCAGTAAAACTCTGCTGAATTTAGGCCTTTCACCATCCACAGTGTAGGAAATTGAATTACGAAGCCAACGGCGAAAGAACGAGGTCATTCTGATCTCGTATGAGGAAGTTATGGGCAAAGCCACATGGTGGCAAACTAGCTTGTGTAACTAGCGCCCAGGCGCTAAGTTGGCTGAACCGTATGTGCTAATGTGCTAAGTGACGAGTTGGAGGTGCTAAAGTGGTTTGATGGGCTAGTGGCTAGCCTTGGTGGAGTAGTAGCCAGCTTGGGGAAGTCATATGGGATTAGGAAAGAATTTGGAGTTGCTATATCTTGTTGGAATGGAATAAGGAAACTTAGCACATTTCCTAATTCAATTAGGATTCTAAAGTGGCTAACTCTAGTTCTATAAGGAGACCTAAGCTCTTCTCATGGCAAGCCTTTTGGAGAGGTAGATATAGCATATATTGGTGACTCAAGGGACAGTTGGGGGTCAGGTTCACTTACAAAGGCAGGCTCACCAAGTTAGCCACAAGTTGGCAGCCGAGACACAAGGGCAGGCGCAACAAATTTAGGAAAGGCTGAAAACCAAAGAAGCATACGCACTGAATTTCGGATTGGAGACATCAAAATAGAAAAGTATACAGGAGTTTTTAGGGTAACACGGTGAAAAAAGAGAAAAACATACAGGAGAAGAAGAAGAGAAAAGAAGAGAAGGTTTTAGGCGCAACTTGGCTGCTGGCTACTTCCGCAGCTGCGTTCTGGAGCCAGAATCATTCGTCGCAATTCTTCCGGGTTTGAGTAATTTATATTTTAATTATTTTCCATGGGTTTTGAGAAACCCATGATGAGCTAAACCCCTCTTATTGGTTAGGGATGTAATCTGAAGTTGGAAAACATGTTTATTGATTGAATGGCGCATGCTTATACGTTCATGTTATTTGTAATATCGTTCATGTTCTACCGAATATAGTTTATATATGATTGATTGCTGATTTATTTGAGTTGCAAATCAGGTAAATAAGTATTGATATCTACAACTAAATTGGAGTTCTAAGAGTCGATTTTGTCGAGGGACTCCGGTTACAAGTAGTATAACATATTTGTTAAGGATGGGATGTTGCCATACGAATATGTGTAGAAGCTTGACCTAGGTTAAATCCCAGTGGTGCTTTACGCCGGGTTGCTTAGAATAACCTCAACTCACAAAGACCATAGTTATCATTGGGTTGAACTCGAGTGGAGATTACTCACTCAGGTTACCCGGTGCTAAGAATTCTAAAAGTGGCGCTTTGCGCTTTTTGATGATATTAGGAGTTTTGCCGAAGTAGACGAGATAACTGGCTACTTTAGGGTTATTGGTGTTATTAATGCATGAATGTTGAGTATGCTTTGATTGATAACATGTTGGAAAACGGACGATGAATTCTCTAACCAATGCTTTTTCTCCCTGATACACATCTCTATTACTTGCGTATTACTTTAGTTTAATTTAGCTTAAATCATTACGATTAAAACCCCCTTTTGCTACTTGCTTACGTGACTGAAAATTAGCATAAATTGTTGCCTCCTTGTGGGAATGAACTTGTTCTTATCCCTGTACTTCATTCTATTTTAGAGAGTAAGAACTTGATTATTTTGGTTGGTTACGACACGACCAAATTTTGGCGCCGCTGCCAGGGAGTAAATAGCGGATTATTGTTTATTTTTAGTTTCGTTTTATTTTTATTTGTTGTTACTTTTTTCTTGCTGAATTTTTCAGGTACTTGAATGCGTTTACGAACTCGAAAAGGTACTTCACTGAGCGAACTAGTCCGGGCAGCCAACACGCCACTTCCTCCGAGTACGACAAGCGAGTTTGCGGATTCGGACGTAGAATCAGAACCAGTACCAATGGCTGAGGCCAATCACACAATGAAGGATCTAGCGTCCCATAAGCTAGACACGCAAGAATGGTGCATAAAGACGACTTGCACTTTTGAGATTAAGCCGGGACTGATCCGTGAGCTTCCTAAGTTCCACGGAATAACTAATGAGGACCCGAATAAGCATCTGATGGAATTCAATAACATCATGATGGCTATGGTTGGGACTGAACCCGACGTTGACGGAGCCATGCTTCGAGCTTTTCCATTTTCTCTGTTGGACATGGCTAGGGATTGGTTATTCTATTTACCTCCTGGCAGTGTTACAACTTGGAATAGCTTGAAAAAGCTCTTTCTAGAGAGATATTTTCCTGCATCAAAGGCCTCTCGGATCCGTAAAGAAATCTCCGGAATTAAACAGATGCCAGGTGAAACACTGTATGAAAACTGGGAACGATATAAAAGGTTGGTTGCCAGCTGCCCACATCATCAATTCAGCGATGTCTTGATCGTACAGTACTTCTACGACGGGCTCGAACAAACCGACAAAAATCTTCTTGATGCCGCAAGTGGTGGTGCATTGGCAAACAAAACTGTAACGCAATCTAGAGAGCTAATTGAGGACATGGCAGCCAACTCCCAACAATTTCTGAGCCGTGACTCATCGGTCAAGAGGGTGGCCGAAATTAGCACCGCACCGCATCTGGAGTAGAAAATCAGCCAAATGGAGAAAATGATGCAACAAATGGCCGCTGTGATCATTCCTTCCTATGAGAATGAGGCCGAACAAGTAAGTGCTATTTTTTCGAACCAGCAGAGGCAAAGGTATGATCCCTATTCCAATACATATAATCCAGGTTGGAGAGATCATCCGAATTTCAGCTATGCGAATCAGCAAGCTGCTGCTTCAAGACCGGCTTTGAATCACCAGAATGGGACACAACAAGCCCGACCTCCACAAGAGGCTAAAAACTCAGAGACATCCGAGATGATTTCTATGATGAAGAGTATGATGGCGCAGAACCAAAAAGATAGTATACAGAGGCAGCAAGATCAGCAGACCACAGAAAACGCAATTAAAGAGTTACAAACTCAAATGAGCACCATGGCCGGTAGATTGAATCTTCTGGAGACACAGAATAGTGGGAAACTCCCTTCTCAACCCATTAATCCAAGAGAAAATGTCAACGCAGTGACATTGAGAAGTGGTACACGAACTGTACAGCCAGAAGAAGCCGAAAACACCAAAGCTCCGAAGGAGCCAGCCGTGGAAAAGAGGGTTGCTGACGCCTCTAATTGTGCTAAAAATGGGGCTGTTGACGCCTCTAAAAACGCTGAGGTAAGTGCTGAAAATTCTAAAGTTACGTTACCTACCTACGTTCCTCCTTTACCCTTTCCTTGCAGGTTTGCTAACTCGAAAAAGGCGGAACAGGACAAGGATATCTTAGAAATTTTCAAGAAAATTCATGTGAACATTCCATTGATTGACGCGATTAAACAGGTTCCCAAATATGCGAGAGTTTTGAAGGACTTGTGTACCAATAAACCGAGATTAACCGGTAATGAGGTAATGAGAGTGGGGGAAAACGCTTCTGCTATCTTACAGAAGAAACTCCCACTCAAGTGTAAAGACCCCGGTAGCTTCGATATTCCTATTATTATTGGTAACACCACGTTTCATAAGGCTATGCTAGATTTAGGAGCATCAGTGAATGTTATGCCTGCATCTATATATGAAACTCTTAATTTAGGCCCTTTGAAAGAAACGGGAATTGTCTTACAACTAGCTGACCGTTCTAATGTGTATCCAAGAGGTATTATTGAGGATGTTTTTGTGCGAGTTAATCAGCTAGTTTTCCCTGCAGATTTTTGCGTATTGGAATGATGGATGGATCAACTGATTCGTCCATACCTCTATTACTGGGCAGGCCCTTTATGCGGACAGCAAGAACAAAAATAGATGTGTTCAATGGGACGTTAACCATGGAGTTTGATGGAGGAATAATACGTTTTAACATTTACGAGACTATGCGGTATCCTAGTGATGTGCATGCTTGTTTTTCTATTGATATTATTGATTCGTTGGCTCAACAGATGGTCGATTTGGAGGCTACTGAGCCGTTGGATGCTGTCCTCACAAGAAGTATCGGTTCTAAAAACACAACAGACCCAAGAACCGAAATACAATTGGGAAACGAAATTAATGAGGCTGTTTGCGCACTTGATTTATTTTCATACAGTCCACTTGAACAGAATGCTTCCGTTATTTCTTTACAGTGCACTGATGAAAAATTAGTGCCTTCTATTTTGCAGGCACCAAAACTAGAACTTAAGACTCTTCTGGATCACCTAAAATACATGTATTTAGGTGAAAAAGAGGAGTTGCCGGTAATAGTTTCGAAGGAACTAACGGAATTGCAGGAACATAGACTCATTCGGGTTTTGAGAGAGTACAAGGCGGCAATAGGTTGGACAATTGCCGATATCAGGGGAATAAGCCCTTCTCTATGCATGCATAAAATACTACTTGAGGAGGGGACAAAGCCTACACGGGAAGCACAGCGTCGACTGAATCCTCCGATGATGGAAGTAGTAAAGAAAGAGATACTCAAGCTATTAGACGTGGGTATTATTTACCCAATTTCTGATAGCAAGTGGGTTAGCCCAGTACAGGTTGTACCAAAAAAATCGGGCATTACAGTGGTGCAGAATTCAGAGAACGAACTAGTCCCGACCCGGGTGCAAACGGGTTGGAGGGTTTGTATTGATTATCGAAAACTTAATGCAACCACTAGAAAAGATCACTTTCCTTTACCTTTTATGGATCAAATGTTAGAAAGATTGGCCGGACATGCATATTATTGTTTTCTTGATGGTTATTCAGGTTACAATCAAATTGCGATAACACCGGAAGATCAAGAGAAGACCACCTTTACATGTCCTTTCGGGACATTCGCATACAGAAGGATGCCTTTCGGCCTCTGTAATGCGCCAGCCACGTTCCAAAGGTGTATGGTAAGTATTTTTTCCGATTACGTCGAAAATATCATCGAAGTGTTCATGGACGATTTTAGTGTGTATGGGGATTCATTTGACTTGTGCTTGGATAACCTTACATTAATTCTTAAACGATGTGTTGAGACCAATCTTGTGCTGAATTGGGAGAAGTGCCATTTTATGGTAACTCATGGCATTGTTTTAGGCCATATTATATCTTCTAAAGGCTTGGAAGTTGATAAATCAAAAATTGATATTATTCGTGCTCTTACCCCTCCCACCACGGTGAGGGAGATTCGTGCTTTTCTTGGTCACGCAGGATTTTATCGCAGGTTTATCAAGGATTTCTCAAAAGTTGCGGCACCACTATGCGTTTTACTCCAAAAAGACGCCACTTTCAACTTTGATGAAAAATGCTTGGCTGCGTTTAATTGCTTGAAAGAGCTTTTGATCACAGCCCCGGTAATTAGGCCACCGGACTGGACTAGGCCATTTGAGCTAATGTGCGACGCGAGTGATTTTGCAGTTGGCGCAGTGCTAGGCCAACGGATTGGGAGGATGCCTCACGCCATCTACTACGCGTCTAGGAAACTGAATGGAGCTCAGTAAAATTACACAACTACTGAAAAGGAGTTATTAGCAATTGTTTTTGCATTAGAAAAATTCCGCTCTTATTTAATCGGTTCGAAAGTTGTTGTATTTTCTGATCATGCAGCACTCAGGTACCTACTGACGAAAAAAGAGGCGAAACCGAGGCTAATTCGATGGATTCTACTCCTACAGGAGTTTGATCTCGAAATTAAAGACAAGAAAGGAATAGAGAACACTGTAGCAGACCACTTGAGCCGTCTGACTATAGAGGAAGAGGCTGTCCCGTTAAGTGAAAGCTTTCCGGACGAGCAACTCTTCACAGTTACAGTTTCGGAACCATGGTACGCAGATATTGTGAATTATTTAGTGTCTAAACAAATCCCTAGAGAGTTGTCTCGTGCTAAGAGAGACAAACTGAAGAAAATAGCAAACCAATATATATGGGATGATCCATATCTGTGGAAACATTGTTCAGACCAAATTATTCGAAGGTGCGTACCCGAAACTGAATACACTTCTATCTTGTCTTTCTGCCACTCATATGCGTGTGGAGGGCATTTCGGTGCCAAGAGAACCGCACTGAAGGTTCTCGAAAGTGGGTTCTGCTGGCCTACCTGATAGACACATTTTAGTGTCTAAATTGCACCTTAATTTCTAGTGAGTTAGTATTCGATTGTGTGTCTATTACGTGTTTTTATGCTTTTGTAGGTACATTAGAAGAATAAAGATTTGTGGAAAAATTGGCTCAAAAAGTGTTCAAGGCACCCGGGAAAATAGATCAAAGCACCCACACTTTGGATTGGGGCACCCCTGGATCGGGTCAACCCAGCGGGTCAACCCAGCGAGCTGGATCGGGCCGAGTCACCGGGTCAACTCATCGGGCTCAACTGTTCTTTACTGGCAACACAAAATCAACGGGAAATCTGGTTTCTTTCGCTTCCAGATTGTTCCAAATGTTAGTAGATATCCCACACAAGTTAGAACAATCGAGAAACAACAAAAAGATCCCGTGAAATCAGTTGAAAAATCATCAACATGGCCGGAATTTGGTTTCGATTAGGATTGGGATTTGTGGGCTGTTCTAGAGAGTTCTATTAGGTTTAGAACTCTCTCTAGGGTTTCTACTATCTATAAATACCAAGAGAAGCCAAGAGAAAAGGGAAAAAAAGCTTAGAGAAGATTTTAGAGAATTCCGGTCACTATTCCGTCAC
>JAJJMC010031394.1:35000-40403 GCA_023531435.1 Papaver californicum | reverse complement strand
TTGTTGCTAATCATTTATTAGCAAAAATTGAAAAGCTCAACATCAGGGGGGAAAAAGAAATAATAGTAACTTGGTCCCGGGCATCTACCATTATACCCACAATGATCGGCCATACAATTGCTATTCATAATGGAAAAGACCATCTGCCTATTTATATAACAGATCGTATGGTGGGTCACAAATTGGGAGAATTTGCACCTACTCTAAATTTCCGGGGACATGCGAGAAGCGATAATAAATCTCGTCGTTAATGTTAATAATAATAAAGTTAATATGGGTGCTCGTCGTTCATTAGTGGGAGGTTAACCTTATGATAAAGAGGGACCCAGATGTGGAAGTATCCGCTTTAGGTCAACATATATGTATGTCTGCTCACAAAGCACGAAGAGTAATCGATCAGATTCGTGGGCGTTCCTACGAGGAAACACTTATGATACTAGAACTCATGCCTTATCGAGCATGTTATCCTATTTTTAAATTGGTTTATTCAGCAGCAGCAAATGCTAGTCACAATATGGGTTTCAAGGAAACAGATTTAATCATTAGTCAAGCCGAAGTCAACGAGGGTACTATTGTGAAAAAGTTAAAGCCTCGAGCTCGAGGACGTAGTTATCCGATCAAAAGACCCACCTGTCATATAACTATTGTATTGAAAGATATATCTAAAGATCAAGACTATTTCATATGGTTAAGAAAAACGGGATATGTATATATAGATAAATATACGGATGTTAGAGAGAGGTATCTATGTATGGTAGAGCACGAAAGACTAAAATGGGCTAATGAAGAAAGCGAGGGTGTATGGGACAAAAAATAAATCCACTTGGTTTTAGACTTGGTACAACCCAAAAGCACCATTCCCTTTGGTTTGCACAACCAAAAAGTTATTCTGAGGGTCTACAGGAAGATCAAAAAATACGGGATTGTATCAAGAATTATGTACAAAAAAATATGAGAATATCTTCGGGTGTAGAGGGAATTGCGCGTATAGAGATTCAAAAAAGAATCGACCTGGTCCAGGTCATAATCTATATGGGATTTCCAAAATGGTTAATAGAGGGTAAACCGAGAGGAATTGAAGAATTACAGATCAATGTACAAAAAGGTTTTAATTCTGTGAACCGAAAACTCAACATTGCTATTACAAGAATTGCAAAACCCTATGGAGACCCTAATATTCTTGCCGAATTTATAGCTGGGCAATTAAAAAATAGAGTTTCATTTCGAAAGGCAATGAAAAAAGCTATTGAATTAACTGAGCAAGCAGATACAAAAGGAATTCAAGTACAAATTGCAGGACGTATCGACGGAAAAGAAATTGCGCGTGTCGAATGGATCAGAGAAGGCAGGGTTCCCCTACAAACCATTCGAGCTAAAATTGATTATTGTTCGTATACAGTTCGGACTATTTATGGGGTATTAGGCATAAAAATTTGGATATTTGCAGACGAGAAATAATCAAAGATCTCTTCTTTTACTTTTCTATCTAGCACTGGACAAAAAAAACCTTTCATTTTTTTCTCTTTAATCTAAAATGATTAATTTCAAATCTTCTAATTCTATAGGGTTAAATAAAAATTAGATTGACCCTTTGGTATAATTGCTATGCTTAGTGTGTGACTCGTCGGTTTTTTTAGTTTAGATTAGATTAAAAAAGGAAAGGACGGCCCCAAAGTCTGAACTAAGAACTATGTAACTAATAACCAGCTCATTGCTTCGTATTATCGGGATCCAAAGAAACAGTCACTATATGATGTATTGATCATATCGTTGTAGCAACTGAAATCTTTTTTATATTACATATACATAAAAGAAAAACCAATCTGATCGTGGATTGTGATGTGAAACAAAAAAAAGGATGTGGATAAATGGAAGGGGGAGAGAAAGAGAGAAGGAGAATATCAATGATATATGATTCCAATATGTATGGTCTATGAATAATCTCATACAAAGGCAGTGTAATAAAGCATCAATATGGATTCGGCCATAATCATAATTAATCATTAAATGAATCCGGTTCATAGGAAAAAGAAATACAAATAAAAGAGAGCTTCGAGTCAATAAAGACTGAGTAGATTGACTCAGGAACAACAAATTGAATTAGGAGCTCCGTTGCAGAGTTCAGGCCTAGCCATTAACCAAGAAGTGATGGGAACGACGGAACCTATGACTGCAGAAGATTCCATTGAAAACGAATCCTAATGATTCATTAGGTGGGATGGCGGAAAGAACCAGGAAACCTATTCATTTATTCTGAGAGGTCAAGGACTGACCCTACGAATTAAACAGATATTGAAAGAGTCAATATTCGCCCGCGAAGGCCTTATTGGATTGCTAAGTTTTTTGGATTCAATAAAGGTCAAAATAAAGATTCGTAAAAAAAATTCTATATTCTAGAGGTATATTTCCGGTTGTATATAAAACCCAAGATATATAAATTTTTACGTGACAGATTAGATCTCAAAAAACCTATGATTCAGTCTATTAGAAATTCAATACATATTCGTAATATTATGGAATCATTTCATTCGCGAGGAGCTGGATGAGAAGAAACTCTCATGTCCGGTTCTGCAGTAGAGATGGAATTGAGAATAACAAACAACCATCAACTATAACCCCAAAAGAACCAAATTCCGTAAACAACATAGAGGAAGAATGAAGGGAATATCTTACCGAGGCAATCATATTAGTTTCGGTAGATATGCTCTTCAGGCACTTGAACCGGCCTGGATCACATCTAGACAAATAGAAGCCGGGCGACGAGCAATGACACGATATGCGCGTCGTGGTGGAAAAATATGGGTACGTATATTTCCAGACAAACCTGTTACATTAAGACCTACAGAAACGCGTATGGGCTCGGGGAAGGGATCTCCCGAATATTGGGTATCTGTCGTTAAACCGGGTCGAATACTTTATGAAATGGGTGGAGTATCAGAAATTGTAGCCAGAGAAGCTATTTCAATCGCTGCGTCCAAAATGCCTATACGAACTCAATTCCTTATTGCAGAATAGGGATGTGCAACCAAAGGAAAGGAGTCTTTGTGATGAAAAAACAAACAACCGCAGGCCTTTTTTTCTGGACAAAAAATATTTCTTTTTTCTTTTGCCCTTTCTTTGCATTGAAAGAAACGATAAAAAATAATGATATGATTCAACCTCAAACCCTTTTAAATGTAGCGGACAACAGTGGGGCTCGAAAATTGATGTGTATTCGAATCATAGGAGCTAGTAATCGTCGATATGCTCATATTGGTGACGTTATTGTTGCTGTAATCAAAGAAGCAGTGCCCAATATGCCTCTAGAAAGATCAGAGGTGATCAGAGCTGTAATTGTACGTACATGTAAAGAACTTAAACGTGACAACGGTATGATAATACGATATGATGACAATGCCGCAGTTGTCATTGATCAAGAAGGAAATCCAAAAGGAACTCGGGTTTTTGGTGCGATCGCTCGGGAATTGAGACAGTTGAATTTACTAAAATAGTATCATTAGCTCCTGAGGTATTATAAATACTATCTAGAATAAAGACTAATAGACAAGCCCGTGATATGATAGAGTAGGGTCTTGGGAATGAATTAAATTAATTTTGTAGATTATGTATCACGTATATCCCTTAACTTTATAATAAAAAAAATAACGAGCATGTTGATTATATTAAAACTCGGAGGCACCAATAATTATAGTTCATCATGGGTAGGGACACAATTGCTGACATAATAACTTCGATACGAAATGCTGACATGGATAAAAAAGGAACGGTTCGAATAGCATCTACGAATATTACCGAAAACATTGTGAAAATCCTTCTACGAGAAGGCTTTATCGAAAACGTGAGAAAACATCGAGAAAGCAACAAAAATTTCTTGGTTTCAACCCTTCGACATAGAAGGAATAGGAAAGGGCCATATAGAACAATTTTAAAACGTATCAGCCGGCCCGGTCTACGAATCTATTCCAACTCTCAACGAATTCCTAGGATTTTAGGAGGAATGGGGATTGTTATTCTTTCTACTTCTCGAGGTATAATGACAGACCGAGAAGCTCGGCTAGAAGGAATCGGAGGAGAAATTTTGTGTTATATATGGTGATCTTTCTGATATCTGAATTGAATTGGTAACTTCCTATATTGCGAAAAAAAAAAAAAAGAGGAAGGACTGGTTGCCTAATATCACTCCTCCTCCATTAGTTGATACTTCAAGGGGGTTACCTGAAATGAAAGAACAAAAATGGATTCATGAAGGTTTAATTACTGAATCACTTCCCAATGGCATGTTCCGGGTTCGCTTAGATAATGAAGATCTGATTCTAGGTTATGTTTCAGGAAGGATCCGACGTAGTTTTATACGGATACTACCAGGAGATAAAGTCAAAATAGAAGTAAGTCGTTATGATTCAACAAGGGGACGTATAATTTATAGACTCCGCAATAAAGATTCGAACGATTAGGTGTATTTTTTTCGACATTATTTTCGTGGGGATACAACTCGAGGTTCAAAATTCCAAGAGACTTATTTTCTTCCAAGGAGTAGATTCGGAATTAAGGTAAGGAATGACAAATATGAAAATAAGGGCCTCTGTTCGTAAAATTTGTGAAAAATGTCGACTGATTCGCCGTCGGGGACGAATTATAGTAATTTGTTCCAACCCGAGACATAAACAGAGACAAGGATAATCCTTCGAAAAAGGACCCAACGTACAAATAAAATGAAGGATCTGTTTTAACCTGAAATGGATATATCCGTATATCTCTGACTCATATTGATGAGATGATAAAAGATGGCAAAACCTATACCAAGAGTTGGTTCACGTAGGAATGGACGTATTAGTTCACGTAAGACTGGACGTAGAATACCAAAAGGAGTTATTCATGTTCAAGCAAGTTTCAACAATACCATTGTAACAGTTACAGATGTACGGGGTCGGGTGGTTTCTTGGTCCTCCGCCGGTACTTGTGGATTCAGGGGCACAAGAAGAGGGACACCGTTTGCTGCCCAAACCGCAGCAGGGAATGCTATTCGTACAGTAGTCGATCAGGGTATGCAACGAGCAGAAGTCATGATAAAGGGTCCTGGTCTCGGAAGAGATGCAGCATTACGAGCCATTCGTAGAAGTGGTATACTATTAAGTTTCGTACGGGATGTAACCCCTATGCCACATAATGGATGTAGACCTCCTAAAAAAAGACGTGTGTAGAAATAAGAATGGAACAGATTTCAAGAGAAAAAAATGATTCAATAATCTGATCAAAAAAAATTACTATGCTTCGAGAGGAAGTAGCAGTATCTACTCGGACACTACAGTGGAAGTGTGTTGAATCTAGAGCAGACAGTAAGCGTCTTTATTATGGCCGTTTTATTTTGTCTCCGCTTATGAAGGGTCAAGCCGATACAATAGG
>JAJJMC010031394.1:0-30000 GCA_023531435.1 Papaver californicum | reverse complement strand
TATTTTTTCACGGTAGCAGGATCGCTATAACTGACTCCATTCAGTTCACCGCCATAGAACTCAACAGTTACACCTACCTGTTCGACACTATACTTGGATTCTGCCCTTCGAAAAGGAACATCGGCTCTCACAATTCCGTCTCCGTCTACCAAAACTACTGGAAATGTTTCAAAAAAAGTAGGCATGCGACGTACAAAAAGCTCATGGCCTTCCTTATCTCTAAAGATAGGATGTCCTAACCACCCAACGGCTATTCCATCCCCGCTGTCCATTGAACCCGCTCGGAATAATCCCCCTTTGGCTGGATTATTACCAATGTAATCATAAAAAAGCCAATTTTTCGGGAATTTTAGACCAAGCTTCTGATACACTCTGATTTTCGGCTAGCCCAGCGCTAACCCTGCGATATATTTCTTGCTGGAAATATCCTTGGTCCCATTGATAACGAGTAGGACCAAATAATTCGATCGGGGTTGTTGCTGAACCATACCACATAGTTCCAGCAACAACGAAAGCTGCAAAAAAGACAGCAGCGATACTACTGGAAAGGACAGTTTCAATATTACCCATACGTAATCCTTTGTATAGACGTTGAGGCGGGCGGACACTAAGATGGAAGAGGCCCGCTAATATGCCTAAGGTACCTGCTGCAATATGATGAGAGGCTATTCCTCCCGGAACAAAAGGATCAAAACCTTCTACACCCCACGCAGGATTTACAGATTGTACTTTTCCAGTCAGTCCATAAGGATCGGACACCCATATTCCAGGACCATACAAGCCTGTTACATGAAATGCGCCAAACCCAAAGCAAGCGACCCCTGATAGAAATAAATGAATTCCAAAGATCTTGGGCAAATCCAAAGAAGGTTTTCCTGTACGTTCATCACAGAAAATTTCTAGATCCCAATATACCCAATGCCAGATAGCTGCCAAGAAGCACAAGCCAGAAAACAAAATATGTGCCCCGGCCACACCTTCGTAACTCCAAATACCCGGATTCGTTATAGTCCCTCCTGTGATACTCCAACCACCCCAGGAATTCGTTATTCCTAAACGAGTCATGAAAGGTATAACGAACATACCTTGTCTCCACATTGGATCAAGAACTGGGTCAGAGGGATCAAAAACAGCTAATTCGTATAGAGCCATCGAACCGGCCCAACCAGAAACTAGAGCTGTATGCATTATATGGACAGAAAGTAACCGGCCGGGATCATTCAATACAACGGTATGAACACGATACCAAGGCAAACCCATGGAAATACCCCTTTATCAAAGAAAAATAGATACTATGTTACTTTATCGCATTGGAAAAGACTCTGCTTATGCTATGGACTTCTCCTTTTCAATGGATTATCTCGGAGCAAGGGTGCATTTATATTGCATTCCGTTGGTAATAACAGAAAAATTCTGTTCGTAGGAACAAAGAGAAGCAAATCTATTCTATACCCGATAAGTACCAATACGCAATGGGGGGATGGGTCCCATTTTAGATGAGTGAATTAGAGATGCTTGTTCATCATTTGAACATCGCAGCTCATTCATAATAATTTTTTTTATTCATTCCATCTTCTTCGATGAACTTTACAATCTATGGATAAAACCCGAAAACATAAATATTATGAAAAAAAGAAAACCCGTTGTTACGTTTCCACATCAAAGTGAAATTTTAGTACTTAAAAACCTTTTTCTTTCATTTAATGCCTATTGGTGTTCCAAAAGTACCTTTTCGGATTCCTGGAGAGGAAGATTCGGTTTGGGTTGACGTATAGTGCGACTTGTCAGACATATTGGGTCATATGGGATTTCCCCGTTTTCTCCCCCGATCGAGATATCCTCTGTTTCACCCAAGAAAGATTGATTGAACCATCAATAATTTGAAGCGTGAAGTGCAATTAGAGCAATTTATTTGGGGGATCAATATGCATTTTTCAATTAGAAGAATTTATGGTTGGCTTGGTTGGACCAAAAAAATGAAGTATCCAGGCTCCGTTCAAAAAAACCCAATCGGTAAAATATGTATGATTACCTTTTGTATCATAAAGAATTCCTATATTATACCAGCGACCTCAAACCGCCAATCAATCGACGGAGTGAGTCATCATACTTTTCCAGTGATTGGCGGAAGCGGAAGACATAAAATGAATAAAAAAAGTATTAGCAAACAAAAGAAGCGGTATTGGGATCATTTGTCCTATATGTGCAAATAGAGGTCGGGTAAATCTTTCCCCGGAGTAGAGCATAAACCTAAACGAATTGAAGAGGCCCATTCCGGAACAAGAAAATGACATCGTAATCGGAATTGGATTTCGATGAAACAATATATCAATGAGGGTAAATTTAGTGAGCTCTTTTTAGGGGTAAGTGAGTCAAAACCCTGCTCTGCTTTCTTGAAAAATAGAAGACTAAAGGCCCTTCATTCATTAGGAGTTAGAAAAATCCTCCTATGAAAAAAGGGGAAAATAAAGAGGGCTGGAATCGACACATTGATTCTTTTTTTTTGAACCGTATGCATCTAAAGGTGCGTGTACGGTCCCTAAGGGATACAATTTTGTCCTAATCAACCGACTTCATCGAGAAAGAATACTTTTTTTAGGCCAACAAGTCGATAGCGAGATCGCAAATCAACTTATGGGTCTCATGATATATCTCACTATAGAGGATGATACAAAAGATGTTTATTTGTTTATAAACTCCCCCGGTGGGTGGGTAACACCCGGAATAGCTATGTATGATACTATGCAATTTGTGCAACCAGATGTACATACAATATGCATGGGATTAGCCGCTTCAATGGGGTCTTTCGTCCTGGTCGGAGGAGAAATTACCAAACGTCTAGCATTCCCTCACGCTTGGCGCCAATGAGTTTTTTATTTGAGAGAAAAAAGAAGACTATGCCTTCGCCAGATAAATATGAAAAATAAAGTAATAATAGCATGGCACTTCGAGTTCGATATGAGCAAACCATCATTGTTCTTTTATAACATGAGATTCCGTATCGAGAGAGTAGTATGAGACAAAAGGAATTTCTGATTTGATTTTATCTATCGGGGTTCGATTTCAGCGTCACAAACTTTTTTGTTTTCACATCACACATCAGAGGGCTCTTTCCTATATTTCTGTTACGAAATAGTATTAAAATGAAAAAACATACACAAGATTATCCTTTCCCTATTTGATCGGATCAAAAAGAAACTTTGGGATTGCTGAATTACAGACGAGATAAATATATAAAGCAACGGAACCATCATAGTATTTTTTAACTCTCCCGAAAGAAAGGGTGGTAAATGGATTATTTACCGATCTGGGTTTGATAGATCCTCCACTTTAGGTAAAAGTAGATTCCATTCTAGAGCCGTATGCAATGCGCAAAAAATGCCTGTACGGTTCTTCAATTCGATTTTTTCTTGTCTCTTTCTATCATTGAGACAGAGGAAGCATTCATTATGTTATATCATCAGGGTAATGATCCACCAACCTGCTAGCTCTTTTTACGAGGCACAAACAGGAGAATTTGTCCTGGAAGCGGAAGAACTGCTGAAACTTCGCGAAACCCTCACAAGGGTTTATGTACAAAGAACGGGCAATCCATTATGGGTTGTATCCGAAGACATGGAAAGGGACGTTTTTATGTCAGCAACAGAAGCCCAAGCTCATGGAATTGTTGATCTTGTAGCGGTCGAAAATACCGGGGACTTCACGTAAATCTGTGATTCCATTCCGTTTCGAACCATAATTGACTGAGCTATGTTATTTCCTATTTTATTTTCTTACCGAGGTTAAAAGTGGTAGTGGGAAAATATTCAATGAAACGAGAGGAATTCATAATCATCCGGTTAGGATCGATCTAAACCAGCCCATTCTGTATACGATCCAGCATGCCAACTATTAAACAACTTATTAGAAATACAAGACAGCCAATCAGAAATGTCACAAAATCCCCCGCCCTTCGGGGATGTCCTCAGCGTCGAGGAACATGTACTAGGGTGTATGTGCGACTCGTTCAGATCATGAACTGGAACAAAAGAAAGGAGATTTTTTTGACAGTATCAATGATCGGTACCAATGAATAGGAATGGAAAAACCCCATATCACTATCGAAAAAAGGACCTCTATTGTGTATGAAATTTATGGTTTCCTTTGGTATAAATCCAATCATCTCAACTGGAGATGAGAAGCAACTCCCCATTGGTAGCAAATGGTTATCCATTAAGCGGGGGAATGGAATGGTATTTTAGAAGCAGAAAGATTATGCTCCCATTCTTGCAAAAACGGACTAACAGGGTCAGCTACCTAACCAACCTTCATAATGAAATGCCGTTACTGTATGGGTAGATCTAGTTGTGAAAAGACCTATTACTGGATAATTCATGGGTAGAGCCAAAGAGTGTGAACTGTACAAGTTACTAAATAGGTAAGAGGCTCCGGTGTATAGAAAGGACCTCACCGTTTAAACCGTAACCATAGAAACGATGGAACCCACAATTTTTCGTTTTTTATTTACTTTTTTTTTGATACCAAGTATCAATACAATTTCTTATTTCGAGGTGAAATGAAATGCCTCAAAAAAATCGTGGTTGGGAAGGTCATAGTAGCAAAAGCCATTGGAATTTTTTTTTTATACATCGGAAGAATCAGTTTTGTTATTAATAGACTAGGGGGGGAAAGAATGACTGAAAGAAAAGAAATCAATTAGTTATTCATCAAAGTTTCATTTGATTCAATGACCAGAATTAAACGAGGATATATAGCTCGGAGACGTAGAACAAAAATGCGTTTATTTGCATCAACCTTTCGAGGGGCGCATTCAAGACTTACTCGAACTATGACTCAACAGAAAATGAGAGCTTTAGTTTCGGCTCATCGGGATAGGGGCAGGCAAAAGAGAGATTTTCGTCGTTTGTGGATCACTCGTATAAATGCAGTAATTCGTGAGAATAGGATATCTTATAGTTATAGTCGATTAATACATGATCTGCGCAAGGGGCAGTTACTTCTTAATCGTAAAATACTTGCACAAATAGCTATATCAAATAGGAATTGTCTTTACATGATTTCCAACGAGATCATTAAATAAGGGGATTGTAAGGAATCCACCAGAATGATCTAAACGGAGTTCCCCGGAGAATGAACTCCGGGAGGGTAGGGTATAAATTACTATAATAAAGTAGTAAAAAGAAATTAACACGTTTCCATAATAATAATTAAGGACTTTCTCTTTTTCTTCCCCAATTCTTTTTTTCTTATGACATGACAATACAATCTAGATTCTCGAATTTTTGAACAAAACACCAACCAGAGTTGGGGTTCGGGTTGGAATTTTTATTCAATTGAGGCATGGGCGGCCTATTTATTTCTGGTTCTAGGACCAGTAGTTCTAGGGGTCGACTCGGTTCTCTCAAATTGTTTCTCATTATTAAGAAAAGGTAACGAAGATAAAATACGGGCTTGTTTTATAGCAATAGTAATTAATCGTTGTTGTTTCAAGGTTAATCTATTCACTCGTCTAGATAATATTTTTCCTTGTTCACTAATAAATCGACTAATTAAACTCATGTTTCTATAATCAATTCGATCCCCCGATCCAATTGGGGGCAAACGCCTACGAAAAGATCGCTTGGATTTAAGAAAAGGTCGCTTGGGTTTTTCCATTGTTTATTCCTTATCCCGAAAATCCTATTTCTGAATTCGAATTCTTTTTTGATCCGACTGAAATAGGATTTGATTTGTTTCTATATATTATATGTAATTTATTCTTGTTACTTCGAAGGGTAGCACACACACCCTCTACCTCTGGTTCGGTCTATTTCTTTATCTCCCCATGAATTGTATGTTTGCAACAATAGGGACAGAATTTTCTCAATTCCAATCGACTAGGCGTATTGTGTCGATTCTTTTGAGTAATATATCTGGAAACGCCCGATGATTCCTTATTAACACGGTTTCGTATACAACTGGTACATTCCAAAATAACTCTGACTCTAACATCTTTACCCTTGCCCATGAACCTCCCTTGAATTTTGGATTTACCCAACTCTTTGATTTTCGACCCGAAATCAAATTTCAAAAGATTTTGTTGCAATCAATAGAGTAATATAAAGAATAAGTAATACAACAATTTATAACTATCAATTATTTTGAATCCTAGTACATACAGTATTTCATTTAAATATCTTGTATGATTTCTTTAGTTTCCCTAGATCCCATTTATTTCTATTTTCTTAGGCCCTTTGAGTCTAACCCAAGTTTCACTGAGATTGAATCCACTTTTGTTTTTTCCTTTTCTGTCCTTCTATATTTTGAAAATAGGAAAAAAGAATAAAACAAAGAGAGGAAGAAGGATTAGTCACAGATAATTTATTATCTCACTAATCTTCTTCATCCCTTCCCATGTCAATAACTAGAATGAAAAAAACGGGAATGTCAACGCATCTGGGAATAAATGATTAATCTCTATCAATAGCCCTGCTAAAGACCCAAACCATAGAGTACTTAGCACAGGTGCCACAGAGAGATATGTTTTTATATCTCGCATTGCAAACTCTCCTTCTTTATTGTAATACATATATGATCAGATGCATATGTGGTTAAGGATCACTTGTATTAGTAAGTGAAATCCCTAACAAAAATAGATATATACAACGACCCGGTAGATAAGATTTCCCTTTCCTTAAAACAGAAAAAGACGCCCCCCTCTTCCTGAGTATTACCGACAAATATTCATTTCTCTATCCGACGGATTTCATATGTAAATAATTCTTTTATTATATGTTATATGAGACCAAAAAGAACAAATTGCAAGCGAAATTTTTTATTATAGGGGGGAAATAATGATGTGGAAAACAAGACAGGGATTCTCTACAATGACACTGTATACCAATTGAAAGGGATGTAGCGCAGCTTGGTAGCGCGTTTGTTTTGGGTACAAAATGTCACGGGTTCAAATCCTGTCATCCCTACCTATTACTTTTCCCGTGGACAGTAATTGAGATCGATCCTAATTGTACATACATTATGATACTATAGACATACAAAGTATATTAGGCCTACAAAGATAATACTTTTTTATGGTCTTATCTATTGTGATAAGAAGGCGCTCTTAGTTCAGTTCGGTAGAACGTGGGTCTCCAAAACCCGATGTCGTAGGTTCAAATCCTACAGAGCGTGATTCTGTTCTCGAATTACAATGAAATAACTCCACCAACTTAAACAGCAACCTTAATTTGGCCTCCTTGAATTAAAAAAGGAGGAGGTCAATCAAAAACGAGATGTTACTTAATCAAAGGTCCAACTGATCACCGCGTCTGTATTGTAAATATGCAGTTACGAATAATCCAGCCAAAGTAATAGGAATTAGACCTAACACGATTCCAAATAGTAAAACTTCAATCATTTCGGTTTGTTTGAAAGAGGAAAAAGAGAGGTAATATCTATTCTTAAATATAAATCCGAAGCAATAATGAATCTCAATGATCAAGAATTGACAATTGACGCGGGAAGTCACTATAGAATACCTAGAATCTCACAGAAAAAGGTTTTTTTATTAATTGTTCATTCAATTCATTTCAAATAAGTCGTATCTTGCTCAGACCAATAAAAAGAGCGGGAGTTATAGTTGAGCCGCCAGTAGAAAACCGAAATAACTAGTTAGAGTAGGCATAAAGGAGCTAAATAAGATACGGTCTTTTTATACATATGGTGATAAAACATTTACCTAAGTTTACATAAAAAAAAAAACTGACAAAATCTGCTCCAATGAAAAGTTTTTGATTCATCAATCATTATAGACGGCACTAACAAAGATAGGGTGACAGAAGTAGAAAAAAGATTGATCTAGTGATCCATCATCTCTAACATCTACCGATTCCGTTATTTTGAATCAACAGATTCGTTGAGCAACTATTGAGTCAAGTAAAAAGAAAAAACTTTGTAGTGGAATTTCATTCATTTCATAAAGTAAACTCTTTTTTAATCACTATGGAATCAAATAGAAAATCTTTTCTATTTTGATCATTTCTTTTTCAATTGTATATAATCAAGTTTCCTTTTTGGAGCAAAGGACCTTATCACAACACCTTTAACCTCATAAAAAAAGTCGTAGGCTCTTTAATTGTACATAATATCTCACAAATGCTAAGAAAAAAGTATCGCACGATCGCTGGACGAAATAAAAGCTTTATTTCGGGACAACTCAATTCTAAAACTAGTCATTCTATTATCTTTTCCTTTTAGGTTCTACATGCCGCCTTTCCATATTAGGGAATCCCTCTCTTGTATCTAGGTCAAGAAGGAAAAGAACCTTTGGCTGTAATACGACAATGGTTGCATCACGAATATTGATTGATTCTTCCTTTTTTTCTTTGGTCAAATACTATCTACTCCTATTATTGTACTACTAATCCATTCCTTGAACTCAAAGGATCCGAAGAAAAACCCGTTATATACAACCAAGAAAAGAGGTTTCTAGATTTCGTATCTAATAGAATTGTGTGAATATGATAACATCTTTCATTAATTATTAGAACCCAACCCGGCGAACTCAAGCTTTACCAGATCTTCAGTTTCTAGCCCAAAGCGAGTAATGAAAAGAACCCTATACTACTACAGTACAGAAATTTTGGGTTGAATAGCACATCATCCTTATATATAAGGAACAAAAAAGGAAGAAAGAGTTTATGTAACACTTCTTTTGGATACTGATTTAAATTGCGTTGCTGTGTCAGAAGAAGGGTAGCTATACTGATTCGGTATACTCTAAAGACGCCTTCGGTACACTATTGACGATCTAACAAAGATTAAGGATCCGTGGGTTTCCACTTACTGATCCCATCTTTCACGGAATCGATCCCCTTTGACTGTACAAGAATATGTGGAGCTCAGCATGTCTGGAAGCACGGGAGAACGCGCTTTTGGTGATATTATTACCAGTATTCGATACTGGGTCATTCATAGCATTACTATACCTTCCCTATTCATTGCGGGTTGGTTATTCGTCAGCACGGGTTTAGCTTACGATGTGTTTGGAAGCCCTCGGCCAAACGAGTATTTTACAGAGAGTCGACAAGGAATTCCATTAATAACTGGCCGTTTTGATCCTTTGGCACAACTCGATGAATTTAGTAGATCCTTTTAGGAGGCCCCAATGACTATAGATCGAACCTATCCAATTTTTACAGTGCGATGGTTAGCTATTCACGGACTAGCTGTACCTACCGTTTCTTTTTTGGGGTCAATATCAGCAATGCAGTTCATCCAACGATAAACCTAACCCGAATTGAATTATAGAGCTATGACACAATCAAACCCGAACGAACAAAATGTTGAATTGAATCGTACCAGTCTTTACTGGGGGTTATTACTCATTTTTGTACTTGCTGTTTTATTTTCCAATTATTTCTTCAATTAAGAAAAAGGGAGAGAATAGTGCGAATTCTCTATATCCCACTCGGAAGGATCTCATCTCAAAATTATCCATGGCTGTTTATGTCTCTAGCATGACCACTTGATGAAATGTGGAGGGAAGTGGGGTAAATGGCCGATACTACTGGAAGGATTCCTCTTTGGTTGATAGGTACTGTAGCCGGTATTCCTGTGATCGGTTCAATAGGTGTTTTCTTTTACGGTTCATATTCCGGGTTGGGCTCATCCCTGTAATAATAATATGAACTGAGTTGTAGACAGGAAAAAGTAAGAGCTCAACGGGACCTTACCCCTTTTGTTTAATTCGAGGGGTAAGGTCCCGTTGAGCTCTTACTTTTTCAACGAAATTTTTTTTCATTCCATAAAAAAAGTTTGCAGATAATCCAGTTAATACAAGCACACTATTCTATTCGTAAAAAAAAAGTGGGCCTTTTGCTCCGATGTTTCAAATAGCTCTTTTTTAAGATGATGCTTGCTTTTGGAGAATTAACTCTATTGATTGGATTCATAATACCTGTTCCTACATAGTAGGTATTCGTCCGAAATCGAAAAAAAGGGCGGGAATTAATCTATTTTCTGAATGACATACATAATGTGGATTCCTGTATATGAGACATCATCCAAAGAATTTCTATACTAATAGAAGCTTACTCCATTTATTTTATTATCTCATCAAAGTTTTCCTTTTTTTTTTAGTTCATCGAAGAAGTTCGAGTTACTCAACGAGCGAATCCACCCCCCTTTTTTATTGTCCACTACTTTTTATAAATCCAAAGAGGCGAGGTTCCGATAAACCTAAAAAAAGGGAATAGTACTTTTTAGGCGTAAGGGGATTAAGAATCATTATTCTTTTGACACAAGAAAAGAAAATTTCACCCTTTTCTTGTGTCGAAGATTAGAAAGAGAAAAAATCCCTCCTATAATAGGTTGTTCCTTTCATTTATTCCTTGCTTTATATTCTCCTACCACTTATGTCGATTATCTACTCCTATTCGAATTTGATTCCCTTTTTCTATATATAATAGGATACTTTTGATTTCATGTATTTCGTGGCATTTCAAATTTGACAATAGTGAGATAGTAACGCCACTCCTTTTTGGATTGAAAAAGGGAGTTGGATTCACGTCAAATAACGCGTTCTTCACAATATAATACTAGTCTATTACTAGCAGTAAAAGTCAAAGCTAAGTACTTTCCAATATCTTGTATAAAAACAAACAGTAGCAACAAAGCAAGTAAACTAAATCCTATTTTTAACCATACATAATTACATCGATCAAGAAGAATTTGGTTTTTATGAACTTTATGTTAATAAATCCGTGGACCTAAAAATTCATTTCAGACAATTGAACCTTCTCGAATTGTTTCTTTTTCAAAACCAAAAATATTTGTGCCAGAATAACAGATGCCAAGAAGAACAAAAGGCCTTGGACACGTGATGGATCTTGAAGTACTATTTCTGCGTCTCCCTGACCAAATCCACCCACGTTGGGATTACTTGTTAGTGGTTGATCAAGCTTGATAGATTCGCCTTCTGACACAAGAAGTTCCGGTCCTCGAGGTATAATATCGACCACTTGGTGACCGTCTGACGTATCTGCTATGCTTATTTCATATCCCCCTTTTTCTTTACGTACAATTTTACTTACTATACCTGCTGATGTAGCATTATAGACTGTATTGTTACTCTTACTCCCATCGGGATAAATCTGACCCCTACCTCTGTTCCCACCTACATATATAGGATATTTTAAGAAGTGAACGTCTTTGTTAATAGCGGGGTCTGGGGAAAGAATTGGAAAGGTGATTTCACTATATTTCTGACCTGGAACAGGACCTATCACAAGAATATTTTTTTTTGTGGGACGATAACTCTGAAAAGAAAGATTGCCCATCTTTTCTTTCATTTCGGGAGAAATACGATCGGGGGGGGCTAATTCGAATCCCTCAGGCAAAATAAGAACAGCCCCTACATTCAAAGCCCCCTTTTTCCCATTAGCAAGAACCTGTTTCAGTTGCATATCATAAGGGATTCTTACAACTGCTTCAAATACAGTATCAGGAAGTATCGCTTGTGGAACCTCAATATCCACAGGCTTATTAGCTAAATGGCAATTGGCACAGACAATACGCCCAGTCGCCTCTCGTGGATTTTCATAACCTTGCTGCGCAAAAATGGGATATGCATATGAAGTAGATGGCCAAGTTATTACATATAGCATGATCGATACAGAAATGGATCGAGCCATCTGCTCCTTTATCCGAGAAAAGATATTTCTTTTTTGCATGGTCCAATCGTTGATCCCGAGAATTTCTACAATAAATTAGGTAGGTTACTAGTATAGTTCCCTATCCACGATTCTGCTATTGTAATGGAATAATTTTACTGGAATGGAATACAGGAAGAATCTCTGGGATGGGTATAAATAGAAAAGGTAAGTAAGATTTGGAATGCTTTGTTTATGTATGTACAAACAAAGTAACAAACATTATGATTTGATTAATATCGGTGAATCAGCCTTTAGTCATTCATTGAATGATAAATCACTACAAGTGACGGAGATACGCGATTTAAATAACGGAAAATCCAATATTTTAAAAGTGTATCTAGAATTACTGGGAAAGTGGAAACAAGACCAGATATAATTTGATCATTATGATAAAATCCAAAATCCTTGGAGATAGAGCCAATCATTAGTTCCCAACCATGAGGCGAATGGAATCCGATACATAAATCAGTTAATAAAAGAATAGAAAAAGCTTTTATTGTGTCACTTAAGTTATAGAGGAATTCTTTCACCCAAGAATTAAGAACGAGAAGTTCTTCATTACCTAGAATAGAATAACCACTTAGAATAGCGAAACAGATTATATTTGTCGAGAAGTGCAAAATGCTATGAATATGACCCTCATTGTGCATCTTGACCAATTGTAGCGTTTCCTTGTGGATTTCTATACGTAGTTTTTGTATATGTGTCTCCGGGTACTCCTTTATCATTTCGTCCAAAAAGAAAAGTTCTTCTAATTCTATGAATTTTTCTAGAAGATTCTTTTCTTTAATATCAGTCAAAAACATTTCGGATTGCCTAGTATTCCACCAATTTGTAACCCAGGATTCCATATTTTTATTAAATGAGAGAGAAACCCACCAGGGTAAAAATATAATAGATGCAAGATATGTGAGGGTAGTGAATGTTTTCTTTTGTGGCATTTTTAATCTGTAAATTACTAATGAAACTACCTCTTTCGTCGACTCTATCCGATCGAATATTTCTATGAAGCATGAGTTCGATAACAAGGTATCGAACCTATGGATCTACGCCTCCTTTTTTTTTTTAGTTAGTCCTTGGATCAAGAAAGAACATAGAAATAAGAGTAAGGGTTTGCTTCGCTTCGAATGAAGAAAAAAGTTTCCGGGTCTTTCAATTAGTCAAATTAGAAACATTAGTCAAATTAGAAACAATTGCATCTTTTCGATTAATGTCCGAAAGAGCCGCCTTTGTTAGATCAATTATTGCGAAGGGCTACCTACAGCCCAGGAATAATGGAGGGAAATTTTGAAAAATATTGAGATAATGGTGAAATCAAAAATGAGTGGCAAAACCTGAGAAAGTTTGGATATTTATAGTTATTAAGGGATCTAATCATTGATGATCAAGCAGGAAAAAGGCGTAGAAAAAGAAAAATCGCTTGACAAAAAAAAAGAGGAGTTATTTACAATATAGAATCCATCTGTATCTAACGTAACAATTCAAAATAGTAGACCCCCAAAAAAGAAAAATTATAGTCTGAAAGAATTGCGTTTTTTTTGTTTCCACAAAAAAAGTTTCGTTTTCTGTTTATTCCATATACATCCACTTTTGCTCGAATGAACGTTCTGAAAAAACTTAAGTTAAGTTCTATAAAATGAAGATTCATTAGTTCTGTTTCTTTCCCCATGCTAACAAAACATTAATTCTTCGCAGTTCATTTCAAAATACTTCAATTGGTACGCGCAAGAAATAGGCCAATTCCGCCGCTTTTTGTTCAATTTCTCGTGGAGTCAGGTTCTCATCAGTACGAGTCAAGGGAATGGCTCCCTGACCTCTGATTTCCATATAAAGGACACGACGCGGAAAAAGACCCTCTTTAATTTCGATTCTAATCGACTGGACATCTCTCATAAGGAATCGAAGGAAGATACGACGATTTATTCCAGGAAATCCCCAACGAAAAATACACACTATTCCTTCTTTTCGATCGAATCGGTCATAACCACTACCTACATTCCACGAAATTGTGCACCACAAATAGGAGCTAATGAACAGACCCGCGATCCCATAGAAAGACATAACGATGCCTTGTGGAAAAAAGAGGATTTCCTGAGACGGGAATAAGGATATTAGATTCCTACCAAGATAACTAGAAGTTCCAACCAATAAGAACCCTAGTGAACCTAAAAGAAGGATACAGGCCCAGCAGAAATTACTTGTTTTTCGAGACCCCGTTATAAGTTCTATCCATATACGTTCTGAGCGCCAGTTCATACTAGATCAAGTTGCATTTTTTTGGAATTGAGAGAATAACCCAAATGAATTTTACTTTACTTTTTTTGTTCCCGAAGTAACTCTCATCAACTAGCACTATTACGATGTGAACCATTAGAAATAATTCATCAAATTGGTTAGATATAAAAGCGTCTGCTTCATAGGGATCTAGACAATCTTATTTTTTTGAACATGAAGAAATAAAGAAGCCATTGCAATTGCCGGGAAAACTAGGCCCACTAAAGGCACAAAAATAGAGGGTAAATCAAAAGTTGTCATAGAATGGATACCTCGATTTAAAATTTGTACCTGTTATAAAGATATCTTATGATAAGTATATCTATTTATTATAAGTATAGAATAATAAGTGCAAGGAATGTAGAACTAAATATGAGTTCTCACGGGAGATATTGAAATAGGCACGATTTCAATTCTATTATTTTATATATTTGAATTTTTCTATATCTATAATACGTAAGAGGATAAGATGAAATTCTTTTTCTTCATAAAATTTTGCCAAAACAAAAGAAGAATGCATTCTTTTATCCTGTTGATCGAAACTTCCTGATTACTAATCATGAATATAGCACCAATTATAGGTATAAAATACAGCTCTAGAGGAAAAATTTTAAAGTAAGTATCCGAAACTTTTGATTCTTCTTACAATATAAATGGATCTTATGCCCGTAATGAAAACGAACTCTTCTTTTTTTTCTTTACCGATAACTAAAAAACTTCTTTTCCGCAAATAAAAAAACGGAATTGAATGCTCTACTTGATTGAATTTTGATTTAAGGGAAAGAAACCGTGAAGCTGAAATAACTCATTCAGAACACTTTTTAAAGGATTACGTGGTACGATTGAGTCCAATAAGCCCTTGTGGAATAAATACTCAGCCGCCTGGGAACCATCAGGTACTGTCTTATTCAATGTTTGTTCAATTACTCTTTTACCCGCAAATGCAATGTAGGCATTAGGCTCGGCAATAATGATATCTCCCAACATACCAAAACTTGCAGTCACCCCACCGGTTGTAGGAGATGTAAGGATTGATACATAGAATAACTTTTTATTTGATTGATAATTATATGAAGCGGAAGATATTTTAGCCATTTGCATCAAGCTCAAACTTCCTTCTTGCATGCGCGCTCCTCCCGAAGCACAAACTATAATAAGAGGGAGAGCTTTACGAGTCGCATGCTCGATCAAACGGGTAATTTTCTCGCCTACTACGGATCCCATACTGCCCCCCATGAACTGAAAATCCATAACCCCAATAGCTATGGGAATACCATTTAGTTGACCTATGCCTGTTTGAATAGCCTCGGTTAACCCTGTTTTTCTTTGATAAGAATCGATACGATCTTTATAAGGTTCCTCTTCTGAATGAAATTCAATGGGGTCGATAGAAACCATGTCTTCATTCATAGGATCCCAAGTGCCCGGATCAACCGAAAGCTCGATTCTATCTGAACTGCTCATTTTCAAATGATATCCGCATTGTTCACAAACATTTAGTTTTGACTTAAAAAATTTCTTATAATTTAACCCATAACAACTTTCGCATTGAACCCACAAATGTCTGTATTTTTTATTTATATCGAGATCATTATATCTTCTTCTCATATTGAAATCGCTTCTATTTGTGCTAATTTGTATACTGGAACTCTCGTTGTCACTACTATTTACACTTTCATTACAAATGTAACTATACATGTAACTGTCGCTGTAATTGTAACTACCGGCTGAAATGTAATTATCAATACTGATTTCAGAACGAAGATAACTATCAATGCAATGAAAAATGTGATTATTCCAACTATATTGAGTATCATACATATAACGATCGTAGTTGTGATTGTTACTTTGAGAACCATTATTCAGATAACTAAAAAAGGCACTTTCTAGTTCATTCATAAAAGAGCGATCGTTATCAATCTCGAAAAGAAAATTTTCAATATTTAAATATATCGAATAACTGTTACCATTACGATCCCTAACTAAAAAGAGGTCATCAGAGATCAAACTCCGAATGTCCCTGACATCGAAAAAAGTATCCATATTATTAGAACTGGAATTATCACTATCGTCCCAACTATCAATTTTTTTATCCCTATCATATATAACGGGATCTTCACTTCCACTGGTATTTTCAATAGGACCAAGACTATCCATTGATTTACTTAGCCCAGACCTATGTTTTAATTCCTCGTTAAACAACATCGAATGGAACCACCTTTTTTCCATAGAGCTTGCCTGCCCCCCTATTTGAATGTAAATACAATAGATGAATAGTCATTCGATGAATAATCATTTGAATATATCCTCTCGGAATAAGCATATAGATCCAATAGAATAATTAACTAATCACGGATGAGTCTTGAAAAAAAATCTTTTTTTGTGGGAATCTGGATATCACTTCACTATCAATCTATATGATGGAACCCTTTCTTCAATTAGAATAGAAAGAGAGGGTTATCCCGTGCCATGTACAAATTCGAATCAAAAAAATTTGTTCTCTCCTAGGAAGAATTCATTTTTGGAGAACTTTGGAGAATAATAAGTTTCTATTGCAATGCGGAAGGAAAAGGACAATATACGGGACGGGGATAAAGCGTTGTGACCATTGGCTCGATTCGACCATAGTCCGGAATTTAGGGGTATAGAAAATATTCTACTAATCCCATCTCAAGGATCCATAGGATTAATTATGGATCCAACAACTGAAGGATTTTCATTGTTGAGTCTTAGATCTTGTATTTAAGATTTTGTATACCGAAATCCAGTATGTATATATGCCTGGAAAATGAAATAGGAACCTTATTCATTATTCGGCTCAATCCTTTTTTAGTAAAAGATTGGGCCGAGTTTAATTGCAATTTAATTAAAGGAACGAATGGTAATTACTGGATTACAAAGTATCCATTGCTTCAAATTCGAATTTGATTTCCTTCCATACTTCACAAGCAGCTGCTAGCTCAGGGCTCCATTTGCAAGCTTCACGGATAATGTCATTACCTTGACGAGCAAGATCACGTCCCTCATTACGCGCTTGTACACACGCTTCTAGGGCTACTCGATTTGCTACGGCACCCGGTGCATTACCCCAAGGGTGTCCTAAAGTTCCTCCACCGAACTGTAGTACAGAGTCATCTCCAAAGATCTCGGTCAGAGCAGGCATATGCCAAACGTGAATACCACCTGAAGCCACAGGCAGAACACCCGGTAGAGAAACCCAATCTTGGGTGAAATAAATACCACGACTTCGGTCTTTTTCAATATAATCATCACGTAGTAAATCAACAAAGCCCAAGGTTATTTCCCTTTCCCCTTCCAGTTTACCTACTACGGTACCAGAGTGAATATGATCTCCACCAGACATACGTAATGCTTTCGCTAGTACACGGAAGTGGATACCATGATTCTTCTGTCTATCAATAACTGCATGCATGCGCGGTGGATGTGAAGAAGTAAGCCATTATCTCGGCAATAATGAGCCAAGCTAGTATTTGCAGTGAATCCCCCCGTTAAATAGTCATGCATTACGATAGGAACTCCCAATTCTCTGGCAAATACAGCCCTTTTCATCATCTCTTCACATGTACCTGCAGTAGCATTCAAGTAATGTCCTTTGATTTCACCTGTTTCGGCCTGTGCTTTATAAATTGCTTCGGCACAAAATAAGAAACGGTCTCTCCAACGCATAAAGGGTTGTGAGTTCACGTTTTCATCATCCTTGGTAAAATCAAGTCCACCGCGGAGACATTCATAAACCGCCCTACCATAGTTCTTAGCAGATAACCCCAATTTTGGTTTAATAGTACATCCCAATAGGGGACGACCATACTTATTCAATTTATCTCTTTCAACTTGGATACCGTGAGGTGGGCCTTGGAAAGTTTTAACATAAGCAACAGGAATTCGCAGATCCTCCAGACGTAGAGCGCGAAGCGCTTTGAACCCAAATACATTACCCACGATGGAAGTAAACATGTTAGTAACAGAACCTTCTTCAAAAAGATCTAAAGGATAAGCTACATAACAAATATATTGATTTTCTTCTCCAGCAACGGGCTCGATGTCGTAGCATCTTCCTTTGTAACGATCAAGGCTGGTAAGTCCATCGGTCCACACAGTTGTCCATGTACCAGTAGAAGATTCGGCAGCTACCGCGGCCCCTGCTTCCTCAGGTGGAACTCCAGGTTGAGGAGTAACTCGGAATGCTGCCAAGATATCAGTATCCTTGGTTTCATAGTCAGGAGTATAATAAGTCAATTTGTAATCTTTAACACCAGCTTTGAATCCAACACCTGCTTTAGTCTCTGTTTGTGGTGACATAAGTCCCTCCCTACAACGCATGAATTAAGAATTCTCACAACGACAAGGTCTACTCGACATGAATTAGCCGTTAATGAAACCTTTCACAGGAATCTTTCACAAAACTCTCAACAAATATTATCAACTAATCAGAATGGTTGGTTGTTAGACTACGGTATTTGATTCGCCAAATACATCAACATCATTATTGTATACTCTTTCATATGTATGGCGCAACCCAATCCCTGTTTTTCAAGTTTCTAATCCCGTACTTTTTTTAATCTAAATTTAGAAAAAAAAGGAAATTCACTCTTGACAGTGCTATATGTTGTATATGTAAATCCTAGATGTAAAACTATCTGGAATTCGTCCCTGAAAAGGTAGAGAAGAGGCGGAAAACTATATGCTGAAATAAGAAACAATGGCCAATGTGAAAAAAAAAAATGAATCATAAATAGAGTTCAGGTTCGAATTCCATAGAAAATATGGGTGGGATTGTCTATAATGCTAGAGAACTGAAACGCTCCCTCATGGTTTTTATCCATCTACCTTTTTTTTAGGTTGTGAAATTGGAAAATTCACTCATTGAACGAGTAAACAATCGAATTGGAGTCGCTTGAATGGTACCAACGAAATCAAGTGCTAACTCCTATTTATTATTGAATTAACCGATCAACCTGCTTGCTATCGGACATTTTTTCTTCGGTTTACAAAATGCAAAGAATTTCTACATATTTCACTTTATTATCATTATGAAAACAAATCCTACCCCTTCGGGTCTCGGGGTTTCCGCACTTGAAGAAAAAAACCTGGGGCGTGTCGCTCAAATCATTGGTCCGGTGCTAGATGTATCCTTTCCCCCGGGTAAGATGCCTAATATTTATAACGCTTTGGTAGTTAAGGGCCGAAATACTGACGGCGAGCTAATTAATGTTACTTGTGAGGTACAGCAATTATTAGGAAATAATCGAGTGAGAGCTGTAGCTATGAGTGCTACAGATGGTCTGAAGAGAGGAATGGAGGTTATTGACACGGGAGCTGCTCTAAGTGTTCCAGTTGGTGGGGCGACTCTCGGACGAATTTTCAACGTTCTTGGAGAGCCTGTTGATAATTTAGGTCCTGTAGATACTCGCACAACATCTCCTATTCATAGATCTGCGCCTGCCTTTATACAATTAGATACAAAATTATCTATTTTTGAAACAGGGATCAAAGTAGTTGATCTTTTAGCTCCTTATCGACGTGGGGGTAAAATAGGACTATTCGGGGGGGCTGGAGTGGGTAAAACAGTCCTTATCATGGAATTGATCAACAACATTGCCAAAGCTCATGGAGGCGTATCCGTATTTGGCGGAGTGGGCGAGCGTACTCGTGAGGGGAATGATCTTTACATGGAAATGAAAGAGTCTGGAGTAATTAATGAACAAAATCTTGCAGAATCAAAAGTAGCTCTAGTCTATGGTCAGATGAATGAACCGCCGGGAGCTCGTATGAGAGTTGGTTTGACTGCCCTAACCATGGCAGAATATTTCCGGGATGTTAATGAACAAGATGTCCTTCTATTTATCGACAATATTTTCCGATTTGTCCAAGCAGGATCCGAAGTATCTGCTTTATTAGGCAGAATGCCTTCTGCTGTGGGTTATCAACCTACCCTTAGTACAGAAATGGGTACTTTGCAAGAAAGAATTACTTCTACCAAAGAGGGGTCTATAACTTCTATTCAAGCAGTTTATGTACCTGCGGACGATTTGACCGACCCTGCCCCTGCCACGACATTTGCACATTTAGATGCTACTACCGTACTATCAAGAGGACTAGCTTCAAAAGGTATCTATCCAGCAGTAGATCCTCTTGATAGTACGTCAACTATGCTCCAACCTCGCATCGTTGGTGAAGAACATTATGAAATTGCGCAAAGAGTTAAGCAAACTTCACAACGTTACAAAGAACTTCAGGATATTATAGCTATCCTTGGGTTGGACGAATTATCTGAAGAGGATCGTTTAACCGTAGCAAGAGCACGAAAAATTGAGCGTTTCTTATCACAACCCTTCTTCGTAGCAGAAGTATTTACGGGCTCTCCAGGGAAATATGTTGGTCTAGCAGAAACCATTAGGGGGTTTCAACTGATCCTTTCCGGAGAATTAGATGGTCTTCCTGAACAGGCCTTTTATTTGGTAGGTAACATCGATGAAGCTACCGCGAAGGCTGTGAACTTAGAAGTGGAGAGCAAATTGAATAAATGACCTTAAATCTTTGTGTACTAACCCCGAATCAAATTGTTTGGGATTCAGAAGTGAAAGAAATAGTTTTATCTACTAATAGTGGCCAAATCGGTGTATTACCAAACCACGCCCCTATTGCCACAGCTGTAGATATAGGTATTTTGAGACTACGCCTTAATGACCAATGGTTAAAAATAGCTCTGATGGGTGGTTTTGCTAGAGTAGGCAATAATGAGATTACCATTTTAGTAAATGATGCGGAGAAGGGTAGTGACATTGATCCACAAGAAGCTCAGCAAGCTCTTGAAATAGCTGAGGCTAACTTAAGTCGGGCTGAGGGCAAGAGACAAACTATTGAAGCGAATTTAGCCGTCAGACGAGCTAGGACGCGAGTAGAGGCTATCAATTCAATTTCATAACTAATTGGTGCGCCCCAATAAAAAAGTGAATTCCGTTTATACACCATATTTTGGTTCTGCGGATTGAGTCGAATCAACTGTAATGGCATTTCTCTAAAATAAAAGGGAGGGTGGGTAGAAAAACTTATTAGATACTAATTACTCCGGTATCTAATAAGTTCTACCTACTATTGGATTTGAACCAATGACTCCCGCCGTATGAAAGCAATACTCTAACCACTGGGTTAAGTAGGTCATTTATCATCACAAAGAGAAAGAAAGGGGCTTGTCATATCGATGAATTATAGATGCAATCTTATTTCGAAGCAATACCAATTCTTGGCAGGAAACAGATCAGAAGCTATCATGTTGGATCATAGAAGATTCATCTTGACAAGAAATTATTTCCATGATAAACTATCTATCACAAGGGCTATAGCTCAGTTGGTAGAGCAACTCGTTTACACGCGCGCCAATGTTTTTCAGGGGAGTCCATCATGCAATCAAAAAAATTGATCTTATTGATAAATCGGTGTCTTACTCTATATATTCGAGGGAACAATAGCCTGACAAATAGTTGGTTCGGTCCGCTTTGGGTGCCAATTTAGGCTCCAAATAGAACCCATCATTGATTCGATAATTGATAAGGTGAATACACAGCCCATTCAATGCTCGGCATAATGAGTATAAGGACCTCAAAAAAATATCTTTTCGTAATATGAACTTTAAGGTGTATGAAGTTTCATATTTGACTCTTTGAGCAGAGCGATAGAGACTCCATTTAACTTAGGTTGATCTAGGCCAGAGGCAGACCTACGTCAAGGTAACTCTTCTTTGAAACACTTTGGTATTGCTCCTGGATCATAATCTAAATAATGAATCAGAGCACGTGGAGCCATCTCGTTATCTTTCTGTTAAGAAAAAGTATGGCGGACTATCTGATATTTATATCAGTTGATGAAAGAGCCCAATGCAAAAAAAAATGCATGTTGGGTCTTTGGAACAGTTCGAATCATTTCGATAATAAAAAGTTTGATCTGTTTTACCGAGAAGGTCTACGGTTCGAGTCCGTATAGCCCTAAAAATTTTTATAGTTTTCATTTCCTCATTCTTGTTTGTTGGTTGTAGTCGGACAGTCGTTTGGCCCATCGAAATAGAATAATTATCACATGCTCCGAGCGATCCCCGCGGGTGAGCATGAAAGGGACAAAATTCATTTCAGTGGGCCCAATCAGTCTTTGTTTGATCTCGGATAAAAAAACTGTCCTTTCTTCTTTGTGGATAAATTACACACAAATTTTTCCTGTTTTCCTATCCAGGATCAAAGGGTTTGGGATATTCCTTTTCTTTTTGTACAAAATCTCTTTTTCTAGATCTCAATATACCCCAATCCAATTGCTCACCAGTCCAATTCTACCTATGCTTACTTTATGCAAGAAGATTGAGGGTCTGTTTGCACTTGGACGAGTTAAGAAGCCCCCAACTCATCGTTTTTTCGGGAGCAGAACCCAATTCGTTGTTTCAGAGATAATGACTGGTTCCTAACTCTATTAGTGTTTGTACCCCTATCGATTTCCATGAGTTGTTTGGGGATTTGGTCTGTCGAATCATTTGAGTTGATAAAGCGCGATTCGATTAGAAGAAGTTTCTTCTGTAAATTATTTAGGATTCGGCTGACTTTCCCGTTGTGATATACTTCGTTGTATAGGGTTCGTTCAACATAATTTTTTTTTTGCATGAAGGCTAACCCAGCGGTTGGTCTTACTTTTGAAAACTCATTTTAATTACATTAATAAGTATTCTCGCCTTTTCGGACCCATTTCAAGTACTAAAGATCGATATTCTAGATTCTTCTTTTAAGACTTCGAGTTCTAATTAAATAACCCACTTCTTTTTGGGGGGGATGGGTTGCAGGTCGAGGTAGTACAGACTCAAAAAATGTAAATTGGGGATAGAACCCTAGGGTTGTTAGATGTAAGGGTTTCTCTCAATTCAATGCATTGAATAAAATCCATTAAGTCTAGAACAAGGATAAAAAATAGAATAGGGCGATGCATTCAGTTTCCGTATCTAATCAATAGAAACAACAATCCTCTAACTGGATTGGATCTTAATGAAAAGAATAAACCAATACCCTTCGGTTTTATTATATGAATATTCAAAAAGGATATAACATACATATAGAATTGTTCATTTTCTTAATAGTATCTTAATTTAATCTTAATCAAAATTCTATATAAATTAGAACTAAAAAAAGATGTAATGTAATTCTTTTTTCTCTTTTTTTTATAGAAAATTTGAGACAAGATAAAAACGATAAGTTTGTAATAAGAGCATAATATGTCTCTAGCATATCGAAATAAGTGAAAATCGGATTCCACTCGATGAATCTTGAAACAAGAATGACCCACAGCAAAAAAACTGGGGAGTTCAATCAAAATTCATTGGTATTTCGACTAAAAAGTTATAGCTTAATTCAAATTCCAGATCGAATCGAAGAATACGGTATATATTTTTCCACATTCATAGGAGTGCATCTATGTTTCTGCTTTACGAATATGACATTTTCTGGGCATTTCTAATAATATCAAGTCTGATTCCTATTTTGGCTTTTTTCATTTCCGGAGTTTTAGCCCCGACTAGGGAAGGACCGGAGAAACTTTCTAGTTATGAATCGGGCATAGAACCAATGGGCGACGCTTGGTTACAATTCCGAATTCGTTATTATATGTTTGCTCTGGTTTTTGTTGTTTTTGATGTTGAAACGGTTTTTCTTTACCCATGGGCGATGAGTTTCGATGTATTGGGTGTATCCGTTTTTATAGAAGCTTTAATTTTCGTGCTTATCCTAATTGTTGGTTTAGTTTATGCATGGCGAAAAGGAGCGTTGGAATGGTCTTAGCTCCTGAATATTCAGACAATAAAAAGAAAAAAGAAGAAAAAAATGACATTGAGACAGTTATGAATTCCATTGAGTTTCCGGTACTTGATCAAACAACCCAAAATTCAGTTATTTCAACTACATCAAATGATCTTTCAAATTGGTCAAGACTCTCCAGTTTATGGCCGCTTCTGTATGGTACCAGTTGTTGCTTTATTGAATTTGCTTCATTAATAGGCTCGCGCTTCGACTTTGATCGTTATGGCTTGGTACCAAGATCGAGTCCTAGGCAAGCGGACTTAATTTTAACAGCCGGCACAGTAACAATGAAAAGGGCTCCCTCTTTAGTAAGATTATATGAGCAAATGCCTGAACCAAAATATGTCATTGCTATGGGAGCCTGCACTATTACAGGAGGGATGTTCAGTACTGATTCTTATAGTACTGTTCGAGGAGTTGATAAGCTAATTCCTGTGGATGTTTATTTGCCGGGTTGCCCGCCTAAACCGGAGGCAGTTATCGATGCTATAACAAAACTTCGTAAGAAGGTATCTCGAGAAATCTACGAGGATAGATTTGGGTCTCAACAGAATAATCGATGTTTTACTACCACTCACAAGTTTTATGTTGGACGCAGCACGCATACTGGAAATTATGATCAAGGATTAGTCTATCAATCGCGATCCACTTCAGAGATACCTTATGAAACATTTTTCAAATACAAAAGTTCAGTATCTTCCCACGAATTAGTGAATTAGGGAGGCTGCTTTTCTTTTGTGCAGAAGAATAGCAAATGCCCTTCACTTCAATTTTCAAAAATTTCGTCGTAAACGTGAACTACTTATACAAATGAAAATCCGGGAGAGATTAAAAAAATGCAGGGTCGTTTGTCTGCTTGGCTAGTCAAGCATGGGTTAGTTCATAGATCTTTAGGCTTCGATTACCAAGGAGTCGAAACTTTACAAATAAAGCCCGAGGATTGGCATTCCATTGCTGTCATTTCATATGTATATGGTTACAATTATCTACGCTCTCAGTGTGCCTATGATGTAGCACCGGGCGGACTCTTAGCTAGTGTGTATCATCTTACGAGAATAGAGTATGGTGTGGATCAGCCAGAGGAGGTATGCATTAAAGTATTTGCCCCAAGGATAAATCCCAGAATTCCGTCTGTTTTTTGGATTTGGAAAAGTGCGGATTTCCAAGAACGGGAATCTTATGATATGTTGGGAATCTCTTATGATAATCATCCACGCCTGAAACGTATTTTGATGCCTGAAAGTTGGATAGGATGGCCCTTACGTAAGGATTATATTGCTCCAAAATTCTATGAAATACAAGATGCTCATTGAATGATACGAACCTAATTTTCTTTTTACGCCGCGAGATATTCAAGGAATTTTTTTACAGTCTCTTCTAGAGCAAACAGAGTAATCGAACTCTTTTTCCTATATATGGATATATGGATGCGCAAAAAAATGGGTCCTCATTGAGATTCCCAAATTTGGAAGATATTCTATTTCTTTTTTTATACAGACTTTAAGAAAAAGGGTAGGATTTTCTCTCTCTAGACATTCGGACGATAGCATGTATGTATGCTGATTCGGATCGAATTTGTATGAGTATCTATTATTAACCTGTGGGTTAATAATGGATGCTCAATGTCAGGAACTTAACAGTAGATACTCAATGTCAGGAACCAGATTTGAACTGGTGACACGAGGATTTTCAGTCCTCTGCTCTACCAACTGAGCTATCCCAACCCTTCTTGAGGCACCATCCCCATCCTACTAGAGGGCTTGGGTATATGTCAATTCAAGAGAATCAAAAAGCATTACAAAATCTTACCCAGGCCCTGGAATTTCCGGAATTTTCAAAAAAGAAAACTTTTGAAGTTGAAAATAATGCTGTGAACTGTGAATGATTCAAACGGGGATTCCTTGATCATAGATTTTCTTTTGTACATATATACCACAAGACTTGTGATACGAGAGAGGCTTTTCTGCTCCGATCCTTTTGTGAAATAGTACAGTGAATGATAAATATAGCTAATTTTCGGGCGCTGCCGAAAAGAAAAAAGAGTAGAAGTATAAATAAACAGTTAGGGAGTAAAACGGGCCTTTTTGTGGGGATAGAGGGACTTGAACCCTCACGATTTATAAAGTCGACGGATTTTCCTCTTACTATAAATTTCATTGTTGTCTGTATTGATATTGACATGTAGAACGGGACTCTATCTTTATTCTCGTCCGATTAATCAGTTCGTCAAAAGATATATCAGACTATGGAGTGAGTGGTTTGATCACTGAATATTCGATTCTTCCTTCAACTTGGAATAGATTCACAAAAATGATTCCTTTTTTTTTATGTAAAAAAAATTTTAGGGCGGCATTCATAGAATCTTTGATATTTCAGTACGTATACGTACGTCTCGTATATAGGTTTATCCCCCATTCTTTATGGAGTTTAAATTCAAATTGAATAGAAGGATTCCTCTACCAACGCAGTCAACTCCATTCATTAGAACAGCTTCCATTGAGTCTCTGCACCTATCCTTTTTTTATTCTCGCTTTCAGAAACCCCTTAATTTATTTTCTGAAAACAGGATTTGGCTCAGGATTGCCCATTTTTAATTCCAGGGTTTCTCTGAATTTGAAAGTTATCACTTAGTAGGTTTCCATACCAAGGCTCAATCCAATCAAGTCCGTAGCGTCTACCGATTTCGCCATATCCCCTTTTTAGTTTGAGCCGAAGATCTGGCCGGGATGCCATCCCTTTCTTTTTTTCGTTCATGCTGGAACCGTTAACCGTTGAATTCATTAGATACAGCTTATCTATCTAAAAGGTTTCTCTCTTTACTCCTCTTTGATTTCTTTTTTATCTACCCCTTTTTCTCTATTGAAGGACCTACATTTGGTTTAATCAGAAATGATTCTATCATTGATGTATCCGCAATTCAATATGGATGGATATATATCACATATATATTCCTCTCTTCCTCTCACTTTTCCCGCCCGATTTTAAATACTTGAACGTTCGATTCTTTTTTTAGAATGCCATATTTTTCTTAATTTCTAATAATTTAGAATTAAGATATTGATAATCATATTCATATAAATTATAAATATAAAAGAGAATTATGGAAAAGAAAAAATGTAGAATTTCTTCCCATTGAAAATTTTGATATCATATATCACTCTATTTATCGTTATATTAATTCTTATGTTATATTATATTGTTATAGAATACCATTCTATTCAGTATTCATTTTTTCTCTATTCATATTCATTATCGATTTTGAATAGCTAAGAGCTAAGTAGTTGACTGAATTCCTATGCACAACACAATTTCTGTTATGTGAGCCCGCTTAGCTCAGAGGTTAGAGCATCGCATTTGTAATGCGATGGTCATCGGTTCGATTCCGATAGCCGGCTTTTCTCTCTTTGTTCCATTTTATACTTTATTACATGATTAATAATGTCTGGTTGAACTCAAGGTATATTGAAAATACTTTTTTCCTTTTCTCAAAAATAGTGGATCTATTATGTCGTAAGAACTTCCAACTATGAATAAAAAACGGATTCGAGCGGTTGGTTAGATCTCTACAGAACAAATTAGGACAAAGTCTCCTTACCTTGCTATATATACAAAAGAGTCTGAATATTGATACAATTCATCTCATTCTTCTTTGTAGTACAGTACTTAACTTCAGTATATTTTTTTCGTTTATCGTTTAGTTCAGTCTTAATTTAGGTTTATTCTGTAAATAAAAAAGGAGTTTTTATGTCTCGTTACCGAGGGCCTCGTTTCAAAAAAATACGCCGTCTGGGGGCTTTACCGGGACTAACTAGTAAACGGCCTAAAGCCGGAAATGATCTTAGAAATCAATCGCGTTCTGGGAAAAAGTCTCAATATCGTATTCGTCTAGAAGAAAAACAAAAATTGCGGTTTCATTATGGTCTGACAGAGCGACAATTACTTAAATATGTTCGTATCGCCGGAAAAGCCAAAGGGTCAACTGGTCAGGTTTTACTACAATTACTTGAAATGCGTTTGGATAACATACTTTTTCGATTGGGTATGGCTTCGACCATTCCTGGAGCTCGGCAATTAGTTAACCATAGACATATTTTAGTTAATGGCCATATAGTAGATATACCAAGTTATCGCTGCAAACCCCGAGATATTATTACGACGAGGGATGAACAAAAATCCAAAGCTCTGATTCAAAATTATCTTGATTCATCCTCCCATGAAGAATTGCCAAAACATTTGACTCTTCACTCATCCCAATATAAAGGGTTAGTCAATCAAATAATAGATAGTAAGTGGGTCGGCTTGAAAATAAACGAGTTGCTAGTCGTAGAATATTATTCCCGTCAGACTTGAACCTAACTCAAATAGCAAGGCAAGGATTCGGAGAATTTTTCCCCCTTTTCGCCGAAGTAAATTGACCGAAGCTAAGGGGTTTGATCCGGATATTTTTCCCATTCATGTATCATAAATGGATCCGCGGGGATTTTTTTATGTCTTGGCGACCCTTTAATCAGTATTTTTCGTACCACCCCAATTAGGAATATAGAATTCATTTCAAAGAAAGGTCTACCTCGTGGAATAATCCTATTCCTTGTTATTTGATCCATTGTGGTCAATAACGCTCTTGAATTAGGCAAAGATAAGGAAAGAGAGGGATTCGAACCCTCGGTAAACAAAAGCCTACATAGCAGTTCCAATGCTACGCCTTCAACCACTCGGCCATCTCTCCTACAAAATTTTATGATTATGACCCAGAAATCGGGTGAATAGCGAGCCATTCATATTTATTTTTGCAATATAGGTACGACTAACCGATTATAACAATTCGAAATATGAAAATGGATGGGATTTTGGTCATAGAATTATTATTCTATTCTTTTTCCTTCTTTGAATCATAATCTGTAGGAAATATTAATTGAATGTTTAGAACGAGTCTTTTTTTATGTTATTTCGTCCTGTACAATTCCTTTGTTTGTGGGATTCTTTTCCCATGCGAGGTAATGAGAAGAATTATAGAATGGATTGCGAACTATGCCTAGATCACGGATAAATGGAAATTTTATTGATAAGACCTCTTCAATTGTGGCCAATATCTTATTACGCATAATTCCGACAACTTCCGGAGAAAAAGAGGCATTTACCTATTATAGAGATGGTGTGATTTGATTCTATTTAGTGTTCTCCGTCTTACGAGTAAAGGCACGCAGGGTTGGATTCGGTATAAAACGAAAGGCGTTTATTGAAATAAATCTGCAAAAAATCTACGCTTCTTGAAGGTGAAGTTTGGAAATAGAACAATTCCTTCTATTGTGTATCCCCGATTGATGCAGCCTCAGATACTTCAATTTTCTAATCTAGTATTGAACGAAAGGTTACACCTATAGGTTCTTCTGTATTAGAGGTCCATCCTACTCCATCAGTACCAATAGGCGGCATAGGGGAAGAAGCACTACACCTAGGAATCAACAAAAAAAACTTTGTTATAAATTATCCCTTTCCTTATCGGGATCGGAACTAACAAGAATGGTTGGGACAACAAACATCCATCTCGTTTGTACTTTGGATACCTATATAACCATCAAAGACTGTTGAAGTGACTAATTCCTGGAAATAGGGGGCGTTGAGGACAAAGAAATTGTTGGAGTAACCTTTTCTATCTAGCAACAACACGATTAGTGTTAAGAAAAGACCTCTTGCAGGAAGGCTGGCTAGAGATTTCTTGTAAAAACACTAGTCCCTGTCAGTTCATAATGAGAATATTTCAATATTCTTTTGGTTCCATGGATTATTATCATTCATTATGCACAGAAGGGAGGAGCCGTATGAGATGAAAATCTCACGTACGGTTCTGAAACGGGGATTCTTTGAATAGAATGAACGACCGTAACGGATGTCAGCTCAATCCGAAGGAAATTATGCGGAAGCTTTACAGAATTATTATGAAGCTATGAGACTAGAAATTGATCCCTATGATCGAAGTTATATACTGTATAACATAGGCCTTATCCACACAAGTAACGGAGAACATACAAAAGCTTTGGAATATTATTTCCGGGCACTAGAACGAAATCCATTCTTACCACAAGCTTTTAATAATATGGCCGTGATCTGTCATTACGTGCGACTATCTCCACTATAGAAAGAGGGAAAGAAAGATAAAATACGCTAGTAAATACTAGAGGATAGGCTTT
>JAJJMC010031386.1:0-14420 GCA_023531435.1 Papaver californicum | reverse complement strand
TTATCTCTGGTGGGTTAAGAACTGCCACTAACTGCATAGCTGAAGTTTCAGCTGTTATAAATGCTATTGAATGGGCAGTTGAGCTGGGCCTGTGCAGGATTATTATTTGCTCAGTTCAAAATCTGTGGTTAGTGATTTCAGAAGAGGTGATGTGCCTTGGTTCATTTATACCAGATGGAGAATTGCTACTAGAAGAATGGTGGGCATTTAATATTGGCATTGTTACGGGGAAACCAATTTCTAAGCGAGATGAGTTGGTTTGTCTGCAGGAGGTAAGGAAATCCATGATGGAAGACCTGATTCTTTGAGTAGATTGGAATATTTTCGTTTCAGTGGATAATTTTGTCTGTTTATTTTTTGGCTGTCATTCCTTTTGCTTAATCTTGTTTGGCCTTGGTTTTGTTTTGGCCTTCCTTTTCTTTTTTTTTTTTGTAATCTTTTGAGCTTTAGATTTAATAAATAGTGTGATTAAGCAAAAAGACAATAAATAATACAGGGACATATCCTTGTAAGGCTTAGGGTGTGTGCTCATGTAACTAGGATGAGTGGTGGCTCATACAAAAGGTAACTTAGTCATTTCGATGCCCCGAAGACATCCCTTCATCCACCTTAGATGGGAATAACCCAACTGCCCCAAAATAAACTATATGGCTATTATTACTGCCTTAGATTTGGTTGTTGCAAATGTCAAAAACTGAAATAGAATAGATTCATTTTCAATTCATCATTTTCCCGCTCGTTCTTGAAACGAAAATCATCACCAAAAAAAGAAAGAAAGAAGGAAAATAAAAAATATCTTATTTTTTTTTTTGATCGATCAAGGGGAGATTCATTGAAAAAGAGGAGGTACTTAAAGAGGTACCTCAACCCAATGAACACAAACAAAAACTAAAAGGAACAAAGAAAGAGCAAAACACAAACAAAAACTAAAAGGAACAAAGAAAGAGCAAAAACAAGAAACCAAAAAACAAAAGACAACTATTAATGGGGCCGAAATAATGAGTCCCAAAGAGCTTTAACCATATTGGCGGTTATACCTAGCATTTTTGTGTTCGATTCGGCCCAAAAGAAAGCTTGAATTTTAACGCTTCTAATTATACTTTCCAATCTTTTCCTTATGTTTGCGAATACTCTTGCATTGCGCTCCCTCCAAATACTCCACCAAATAGCAACCGGGATGTTGTTCCAAATTCGACTAAGACGATCGTCACCCCAATTGAGTTTCCAAGAATTTACGTTTATAGATACATTGGATTTATAACTCCAATTACTTCTCGACCCTTCACTAAAGTAATCCAAATCCTTCGGATCCTCCAACAATCATAGAAGAGATGCTCACTTGTCTCGTCATTTTCGCCACAAAAGCAACAAAGGCTAGAGACCTCTATGCCCCTTCTTATAAGCTTGTCTTTTTTCATTACCCTATCATGAGCAAGAAGCCAAAGAAAAAAATTGATTTTGCATGGGTAATTACAGCTCCACACAACATCTATAGTGAAAGTTGGCATCACTTGTTCCTCTCCGATCTTCATGCCATCTTTAACCGTATATTGACCATTGATATTTCCGTCCCAAACACGGCTATCCGAAACACCTTCTTGAAAAGAGAACGAAGATAGAATATTTGAAATGCTTGAAACTTCATTTGAGATGGTTTGAGAATACCTTTGTCTAGCCATAAATTTCCAACTTATCTTGCCGTCTACTATATCAAACATACGTGCTACCATAAGCTCCTTGGTCCTTGAGACTTCATAAGCCGATGGAAACATATCACATAGTTTTCCATCCCTAATCCAAACATCTTCCCAAAATCTAGTTTCCTCATCCGCGTCAACCTTGAATTTGATATGTTTATTGAATGTCTCATTTTTCTTCGATGGAAAACAAATCTCAACAAAAACAGTCTCTTATTCCAACTTTTCTTTACACCTTCAACAAAATTCATAACCAAAACCATGAAGCTCATGGAGTTTCGAAGACGAAACTGAATCCGGTTGTCGTTGCTGCTTCACCAAATGAGGATCAAAAAAGAAAGATTGAGATGTATTCATCTACGTATTATGGTGCATGTACATTTGGTGGGATTGCTAGTTGTGGTCTTACTCATACGACGGTTACACCTTAGATCTAGTCAAATGTAACATGCAGGTACGAGGTATCAAATAACATATCAATTGTGTTTTTTTATTTCGTCAATGATTTGATCATATTTGAGTTGTTTGTTGTGTTCGTCAGTGTAATGGCTTTCCTTTGTTTGTCGTTTCATTTTGAGCTATCCAATCATATGTAGTAAATTGTTCGGGATTGCCAACTTTGAATATCATTACGGGACGTGTAACTTAGACGTCTACGCTTTGTAATGTATCCGCAGATTGATCCGACAAAGTATCAAAGCATTTCCAGTGGTTTTGGGGTCCTGTTTAAAGAACAAGGAATTAAAGGTTTCTTTAGGGGTTGGGTGCCAACTTTGTTTGGTTATAGTGCTCAGGGAGCTTGTAAATTTGGATTCTACGAGTTCTTTAAGAAATATTACTCCGACATTGCTGGTCCTGAGCATGCAGCTAAATTCAAGACATTGATATATCTAGCGGGTTCTGCATCTGCTGAAGTTATTGCTGTTGTTGCTCTTTGCCCCTTTGAAGCCGTTAAAGTCCGGGTTCAAACTCAGCCTGGATTTGCTAGAGGGTTGTCTGATGGTCTTCTCAAGTTTGTAAAATCCGAAGGTTATGCTGGGTGTGTATGTTGCTTCACATTGTACATTATTATGCTTTTCATTCGCGCATATATGTGCTAATTGTGTCAAAACGTTTACAGGTTGTACAAGGGGCTTGTTTCCCTTCGGGGACGTCAAATTCCATGTAAGTAGAAAAACATCATTTGTTACTTATTGTAATTGCAATTTGTTTCTTCTTTATGTTGTAATTCTTCTGGTTTGCTGTTCTTATTGAATCAATTCTGCAGATACCATGATGAAATTTGCATCTTTTGAGACAATCGTCGAAATGCTGTACAAGTATGCCATCCCTCGGCCAAAGGATCAGTGCAGTAAATCATTGCAGCTGGGTGTTAGCTTCGCTGGTGGTTATCTTGCTGGTATTTTCTGTGCAATAGTTTCTCATCCTGCGGACAATCTTGTGTCATTCCTCAATAATGCTAAGGGTGCCACCGTGGGTAACGTGAGTCATCTTCTGTTAGTCGAAATTGCAAGCCGAACTTGCAAATATTTTTTTATCCACCTATATATTTGCTTATGTTTCGACCTTTGATATCGTTTTGTTTTGTTTAGGCTGTGAAGAAAATGGGAATGCTGGGTCTGTTTACTCGTGGTCTTCCTCTCCGTATTATCATGATTGGAACTCTCACTGGAGCACAATAGGGGATCTATGACGCTTTCAAAGTTTTCGTTGGCCTGTTAGTTTCTTTGTCCCATTACCCTTCCTCCTCTTTTCATTGTGTTTCACTTTACGTGTTCTAAGTCATGGCATTTAAATTATTCATTTGTACTTAAGTTCTGCTTCTGCAATGTACAGGCCAACTACTAGTGGTGTTACTCCTGCTACGGTTTCTCTTCCTTATACACTTGCTTATGAGCTATAGAGAATTCATGGAATTCTGCTAGGTATAACCATGAATTAGTTAAGTAATTTAGCCAATAAATATATAATCAGAAAACAGACTTCCAGTACTAAAGGTTTATGTCGATACTGTGAATACAACAATAAACCAGTATTATTCAATTAGGTATTTGAACATTGATATGTATATAGAATGAGTTCAAGGAATTTTGCCACGGAATTACTGCGACTTGAGACAGGTTCAATATTTCTCTATACTAGTTGATATCCATATAGGAGCACAATATTTATTCGAAAATATCACATAAGCTTATTCTGAATATGTATATATATATACATATATAGTCAGGGAGGCTGGGAATATTTACAATAATCACCGGTGACTCTTCCAAAATTCTAGTAATCGAAGGAAATTTGATATATAATGAGTCATACAATACAAATATTATAAACAGAAAATATCGAAAGTTCAGCTGGATAAATCTCTGAAAACATATATATTCAGAGAGAGGCTACATGATCAATATGAAGTACCCATAGTTACTAACATAATCGATATGGGATGGTCGAATGGTTATGCAACAATCAGAGTGGTTAGTCGAAAAACACAATTACACGTTGAGAAAAGAAGAAACAGATGGTAAAGTGATTCGTATTTTCTTGGCACATCCGAAGATGATCCAATTGGCTCAATGCTTTCATCAAATTTTGTTGATAAATGCTACTTACAAGACAAACAGGTACAACATGCCGTTGTTGAACATCGCTTGCCACACTTCGGATAAATGCACATTTACGGTGGCTTGGGGTTTTAATGGATGCTGAGAACGATGTGAGTTTCATTTGGATGTTGCAAACATTAAGGTCGATTTATAATGGCGATCATTTTCCAAGGGTTATTGCAACGGATAACGATACAACCTTGATGAATACAATAAAGGTAGTGTTTTCGGAAGCCCAGAATTTGCTTTGTACGTGGCACATTCAATGCAACATCAAATCCAATTGCAGACATCACATCCAAGCTAAAAAACGAAACAAAGGTACCAAAAGGTCGAAGGAAGAGGATGAACGTATTAGTAAACTAACCGTGGAAGAACGAGAAGAAGAGAAAAGATTGACCGATGAAAAGTGGGTCGAGGATGGAATAAAGTTGTCTTTATTTCTAAAAGCATGGGATAAGATAGTTTGGTCGAGGACGGAGGAAGTTTATGAATACAACTTGAAGAACTTTGAGGACGAATGGGGCAAGAACTATCCCAAACCAGTTAAGTATTGCAAATCACAATGGTTGGGACCGCATAAGGATAAATTTGTGTTTGCATGGACATATGAATATCGGAACTTCAAGAACGAGGCAACAAGCATTGCAGAGGGGTCCCATGACCGATTAAAGAAAATACTAGTCGGTAGCCAAAATGGGGTCATGTCGGTCCAAGAAGCAATCCATGAGTTCACCGATCGTGACCTCTCTAAGATATATGGTTCAACGGAAAAAAGTCGGCATAGATTCCCTTTGGCATATTTAAAACATAAAGATCTTCTAAGGGGTATAGTTTACAAAGTTTTCTTGGTAGGCAATAAATTTCATGATAAAACAATTGGAGTTGTACAGAGATCACGATGATGAGACTACGGTTTGCAACTGCAAGACGATGATATGTATTGAATCCCGTGTCATCACATGCTTGGAAGGTATATTGAAGTGATTTAAATTAATGATATTCATCCCTTTTGGAAGCAATTAACTTTCACTCCAAGCACCCCGGCGGTAGATGGTGCGTTGTTCGTGGAGACGGAAATATTTGCACGAATAATCGAGCGTTCTCTACGTCAAATGGGGCACAAAAGCAAATATTGATGCACTATTTAGAGGAAACCCTTCACCCCTGTAAAAAGGTTGTTCAAGAACCAATAAAAGGAAAGACGATGGGTAGACCGAATACCGAAAAGCCAAGGTCAATTCAAAGAAAAGAGTTGAAGTAATGGTTATCTAGTCATCGTGACCTTTCTAGGCATGAACATACTGAAGCTGAGTATGAAGATTTGCCGGCTCCAGCGAAAAGGGGTCGTCCAAGAAAGGATCAAGGTGGACCAAGCTCACGACAAGTCAAAGTTAAGGTCTCTACGATTCCTTCTCAACTAAGTCAAACCCAACCTATACACGATGAGTATTTGGAACAAGTCCCTCTACTCATTATACCATTTGTTTTGTCCATGAACGATGTCGATGGGGAAGGCAATTGTGGTTTCCACGTTGCTTTGAAACAAATATGAGACTTTAGTGAGGCGGTTACCGAGAATATCAACCAATGATAATATTTAATAAATAAAATGGCCGCACAATTAATGGAGGATAAAGAATTTTATATTAAAATAATGAGACAAGGAGATAGACATGGCAAAGAACAAGAGTTAAAAGAGTTATATACTCGTATAAAATGCCGAAACGGATTGGAGACAATCGGATCCAGGTATTGGATGGTAATACCGATATGTGGGTATCTTTTAACGGATGTATTGAACTGCGTGATATATTTTTCTGTCCTTCTTCATCAGGATTTAATGCCACATTTACACCCACAAGGACGGTATGTGATGAGTCGGTCGAGGATAGACGAATCATTATGGCTTTTGTTAATGACAATCATTTTATCGGTTTAAGTTTAACGGATGATTGTCCATTACCTCCATTGAGTAGGTGGTCGGATTACTTCCCAACTAACCATTGTAAGGAGTGGTTGAAGCAATACGAGTCCAACATGAAACGTTGGGATCGTTTAGGTGAATAGTTAATTTTGAATATATATTTTAAACATAAATGTATACACAAATATTAATGCAATGTTTTATGATCGTCAACAAAAAAAAATCATTTTTTTGTATGCATTTAATTCCATGGACGTATCATAATCGGTAGATAATGGAGTAATATATGAACCGATTCCACCGTAATCGGTAGTTTAATTTTTTTTAAACTACCGATTATAAAAGTTATCCCAAATTACAACATAATGAACACTCATAATCGGTAGTTTAATTTTTTTTTTTAAACTACCGATTATGAAAGTAGCCCCAAATTGGAAATCGTAAATTTTTTTAAATTTCCAACATAATGAACACTCATAATCGGTAATTTAATATTTTTTAAAACTACCGATTATGAAAGTAGCCCCAAATTGGAAATCACAAAATTTTTCATATTTCCAACATTCTGAACACTCATATTCCCTAGTTTAATTTTTTTTTAAACTACCGATTGTGAAAGTAGCCCCAAATTGAAATCACAAAAAAATTTAAATTTCCAACATGCTGAACATGCATAATCGGTAGTTTAATTTTTTTTTTTAAACTACCGATTGTGAAAGTAGCCCCAGATTTGGAAGTCGCAAAGATTTTCAAATTTCCAACATGCTGAACATGCATAATCGGTAGTTTAATTTTTTTTTAAACTACCGATTATGATAGTTGCACCAAATTGGAAATCACAAATTTTTTGAAAATTCTGAACATGTATAATCGGTCGTTTTTTTTTTTTTTTAAACTTCCGATTATGATAGTTGCACCAAGTTAGTGAAAGAGTATTTAAGTATTTTTACATACCACTAGGTTATCCCATAGCCACATCTATGAGATACGTTTAAAAAAGTTGCCCCTAAATGATTTTTGGTCGCCCTCAAAAACGCCAGGCTAACTAACTGGATACTAAGAGATCCCACTCTAAAAAGTGATGAAATTATGCACTTCCATATATTACATAAATCCAGCAGAACTAAATCCATATATGTTACTACCAAATTAAGCCTTAATGTAAATAATTACAACCCAATAATTACAGGCAACATTTTTATATCTCATCACCAGGTAAGTAACATGGAATCATACGAAGCATTTGTGATAGAAATAAGAAAAATGCCATGAACCTTAGTAACAAGGGAGCAACTGGAACACCAGTTAGTTTCTGACACTGTTGTACAGATTTGCATTCGTATCTATGTAACGAAATGTACGGCATCTAAGATCATAGTGCTTCTGAACTCCATAAGAGTGAGCAGCTGAGAACCTATTGTGTGAACATGAAAATACATCTATAGTATCTACTGGCAAATAGCATTGTTTGTAATCAATGAAAAATAGCCAGTTTACAAGTTTTCGCATTACATACTTTTATAAGGCAAATAAGCTAAGAAATGAATGGCACCCATGAGCAGTAGTCACCAAAAATTAGATTGGTACATACAACCACATTAATTCCAGGCTACTAAGACATTTCCAAACTTAGTTAATCCACTACTAGCTAGCCATTAGTTAAGCATTCAAAGATTAGGCTTACCTTTAGTTGTTCTCGTCCATGAACAACTGCAAGAGAAACCATATACAAATGATACTATAACCCATCTTGCCATTGCTTATAAGGCAATAGACTACACTATTTGACATTCAGTCAAAAATCAATATTATTAATTTCACTATCTAGTCTCAAGAGGACTAAATTTTTGACGAACCAACCGAGCTAACAGTACACTAATATCCAAGACTCAAAGCATAATATACGAATGTTCCCATCAAAACCAAAATTAATTAGTAATAGGAAGTAAAGGAAAAAGAGTCAATAATCATTCCACTTTCTAAAACCCATGCATACCCACATTCTAACAGATGATGAAAGGGATAAGCATACATACATACATAGGTTAATTACACATGTAACATTTCACACATGACATAGTTATCTAATGTTACATTACTGTTTAAGCTTATATATACATTCATCTGCACATGGTGAGATAACATCAAGTGGACTTAACACATAAATTTCCTTTAACAATTTAAGAGGCCACATAATTAAAATACTTAATGTAAAAATCACTTCCTCAAGTTGACCGACAAGAAACTAAATCATATTATTCACTAACCCACATAAGGGTACTGAGTACATCTCAGTTAAATAAAAATCTAAAACGATACTAAGATGTTCTCTTTGATATTTTATCAAACAGTAAGAAATCAACCTCCATCGATTAATAGCTTGCTAAAACAAAAATCCAAACAATATCCAATAATGTCAAATGCACCATGAAACCTATGCAACAATCAGTAAATCCTTAGTTTCATAAAGGTAAGTATCCAAGTTGATAGTTCTCATAAATTGAAATTGGTCAATCTATTGAAAAACAAAAGCTTTTGAGTCCAGAGATTGTAACTTATTACTAAAATCTCACCATATTTTCTTTAGCGGCAAATACACACATCCTTGACTGTTTTCACGGCTTTAAACTCCGATACAGCTATAGTAATCCATACGAATATTATCAAACATCCAAGAAACAGAGTTCACAATCAGACCATAATGGAAATGAAGTTCACTACTCAAACGGTATGGTTCAAAGCAATACGTTTCGTAGTAATCTAATGATTTTCAGAAAAACCAAGTCATTCAATCAAATACAGCACCCAACCCAAACTCTTCGTCATTTTACAAAAGAAATTCAGGAATAAATCATGCAAACACAGCCTACTGCCTACTGTCCTATCGAAATCATATCTTAAACTGGTAGGAACATGCTGAAATTTTTACCACACCTTCACAACTATGTAAGGCTATTTTCATAAAAGTTTCAAGTAAAAGTGACGGTTAGATATCAATTTATGACATGGTTTATATGCACAGTTCAGACTAAATATATACAGTCGTATCTGAAAAACTTTGCCTAATTGGGGGACTTCCCAATATCCAGTTGTTCTGAAATTTTTACAGTAGTATCATCATGTAAATGGGTTTATCATATCCAAAAATAAACTAATTATGTTCAACCTAACTTCAAAACTAGAGGTATCAAACCTATTCATGTTCACTACAAGAAAAACGGATTTAAGCGTCTAAAATCTTAGCAAGAGCTCGGAAATTTACTCGCTTAAATAGTTTAAGCGTCTAAAATTGCAACTGTCAAAAAATTTGGCGGCAATAAACATGTGTCCACTATTATTTAGCAACGAAAAAATACACTTAATCGCTAGATCCTTTGTTCAAGTAATTTATAGCAACTAAAATAATGATCATGTAGCTATTTACTTTGAGGCACCGACTCGTAGCAACAACAAAATAAATTGGTTGCTCAAACCTCTCTCAGCAACTAAGTTTGAGCCACAACCAAATATGTTTAATTGCTAGATCTGTTTTTCAAGTAATTTATAGCAGCTAAAAGTTGATCATGTAGCTATTCACTTTGAGGCACCGACTCGTAGCAACAAAAAAATAAATTGGTTGCTCAAACCTCTCCCAGCAACTAAGTTTGAGCCACGACCAAATATGTTTAATTGCTAGATCCGTTTTTCAAGTAACTTATAGCATCTAAAAAAGTGATCATGTAGCTATTCACTTTGAGGCACAGACTCGTAGCAACAGAAAATGAATTGGTTGCTCAAACCTCTCTCAGTAACTAAGTTTAAGCCACCACCACATGTTAAAAAATGAATTACTTGGTAAAATCTCTCCCAACAACCAAATTTAAGCCGCTACGATCATTTCAAAAGAAATCAGTTTTTAAAGTACATTTGAGTAATTAATATTTATCTAACAACCTCATTAGGATTTGTTTAATAGAAACATGAAAACTTGTTCAAATCATTGTTTTCATTCACTATGAGCAAATGTTTGGATGAACAAATTGATCTTTTTAACATGAGTCGATTAAATTAACTATAATTATAACCAAATATTTTTATAAATCTCACAACCCATATCATTCCAGTCAAAATTTGTCAAAATTTAAAACTTTTAACACTCAGTTCAACAATTTTAATATTAAAACCAAATTTTGTCATATCATTGCCTTCTCTTAGATATTGACCATTCCAACATCTAAAAAGCTATTTGTTCAACATTTTTCAAGAATTACAACAGTTTGCACATAAATTTTTGTACTAAACGTTACTCAAAAAAGAGATTATCATAAATAGTTCAAGAAATGTTATGTTTTTACTTTTATATTTCAATGTTAGATTTTAAAGATATATGTACATTGAGGTAGTTTAGAATTACATGTTATGTTACAGGTCCAAGCTTAAATGCATCTGAAAGTAAGGAAATGCCCTATTTCGGGCAAACAAGACGATAAGAAAACTCTGTGCTGCTGGGTATATGCATTTCCTCCTCGTCCGTAACTACTTGTGTAGTCTCCAATTTATCTCTTGAACTGGAATGGTCAAAGTCACCGCAAACGATCTCCTAATATTTCTCGAGTTCACTATCAGACTGTGAAGTTGGACAATCAGAGTCACCAAGAAGGACATCAGGAGATACCTCATGTTGAATTGTCAGTCTGTGAAGTTGTTTTGGGATTTTAGCTGTGACAATTAAGAAAAATGAAAAAATTAATAAACAATTAAGCAAATACAAACAGATAGACTTAAATGATTGAGGAATTGCAACAAACCCAGTAAGCTCCATAGATACAAGAACATACTTCCCACTTTGATCCAAACTCTGCATAGATTACACTTCAGAAATTGCACTATACAAGATATAATTACGTAGAGATTTCACTACTCAACACTAAATCATTTCAAGCCTAATATGTTTTCCAAAAGATTCAAATCTTGGGATGCAGAATGAAGAAAATGGCAGTTTCCTGTCTCAGTATGCAAATCTCCTTAACGATTACTCACAAACTCTATTTACTCAAAATGATGAAAAAACTAATTTCGGCTTTGAGACCTTATACTTAATTCCAAGATACAAAATTTCCTTAAAGTTGACATATGGGTGATTCATTAATAGACACAGAAATACAGTATAATGAATTTATTCAATGCTCACGTGATGTACATCGAGGGCCATATCTCTGAAATGACAAATGCACCAAGCCTTATGAAACCATTATAGAAAATAAATAGAATTACTCTGCAGATCAATAAGCTCCAATTGGTCACTGAAGCTGCTGCCATATCATATAGACCTCATAAGCATACTGGGCATCCCAGCATCTTATGAAACTGCAAAGGCCGGTAAACTGTAAGAAAGGATCACCTTAGTGATAAGTCATATATATAAGTGATAATTCGACGAACACACATAAAAAAAAACAAATAAAATTTCTCAATTATCACAAGTAACAAATAACAGAACCCAAATAAGATGTGACTAATAAGATAACATACCCATCACTACTCCCTGAAAATATTGACTTAGCATCAGAACTCCATGCAACACTTAGAACATGCCCTGCAATGAAGAAAATAAAATAAGAAAATCTCAATGGACAGTATAAATTCGAATGCATCCATCATTGCAGCCAATAGTTAGACGTGGGTCTTCACTAAGAGGACTACCAACATTAGTTGCATGTCCATTTATCTGGGTATCATTTTGTTTGTAAAGTAAAGACGCGCCAAGAGGTTCTACAACCATCTGCAATATTGATGCTCCAATGGAGTCTAAAAGAATCTGCACAATGTACGCACCAATTTCATAAAAATAAATCAGCAGAGCATTACAGAATTGTTAACACATTAAGATAGTAAATGACAAGGTCCACAATATGCATGCAAAAATTCTAGAAATCAGGAGGTCAGTGCAATACCAAAAGTCACAAAATTTCCGTTGCCTTTTCATTTGTTCTTTAATTTTAAGCCCTAGCATTTCCACTAAAATTATAAACACTCCCATTTCAAATTCTAAACTATTATCAACAATATCAATACCTTTTGTTTTACATGATCCCATTCTGAAATCGATTCATCAATACTAGACGACAACAAACAACCAGCCGGCATAATTTCGCAGTTGAAACGACACCAAACAAGTGAAGAAACTCTGGCAGGAAAACTATGACGAAAGAATAATCTAAGTTCAACATTAATGGACAAAACAGTACTCAAGTGAAAATTGTAGTTACTAAAACCATGCAAATTTTAAAATCCTGAATGATGAACAATAATTACTCAAAAGAAGGGTGCTCGTACCAATAAAGTGCAATGCAAGTTTTTGCCAAATTCAAGGACTATGATAGCATTTTAAAGGGGAAAAAGACTTACATCAATCGCCACCAGCTCCTGTAATAGATCCTCCAAGTTTCGTAATGGCTATCAAAGAAAACGTAACCATCATAGGTAAGAATGTCTTAAAAACTGAATTTCATTCCCCTGTTACAGAGGAAGTTGAGCTTTCGATAGTACTAGTAGATTGAATTTCATTCCTTGCACGAGAGTTGCCACCATACAGCAGTGTCGTAATCACCATCTCTACGATTAGGATGATCAGATTCAGCAGGATTTCACAAACCCAAATTTAGGATACCAAAACAAAACCCTAACTTCTTCCTGTAACAAATTAAAATTACTACGATTGGGGGAAACTAAATCAGGAAAAAATTAAAATTAATTTGAAGGCTATATAGCTAGATTATAAGAGAAATTGGGAGGGGGAAACAAAACAGAGCGGGAAGGGGGAAGGGGGAAGTGAAAAAAAATCTCAATCTGGGAGAGGAAATGTGTTTTTGTTGTCAAAATTTTGAGGGGGAAAGATAGACCGTTTGATCGAAATCTATCGACGATTGATATCTAGTTCTATCTAGTCATATGGATGGTGATCCGTATGACTCATTGGAAAAAATTACATCCGTCCATTTTATAACACGGTTATATTTGGTTATAACTTATAACACCCTCTTTTTTTGCTTTTTTTGTCTAAATATTATATATATTTTAATTTTTAAAATATTTGTATATTTTAATATCGAGGAATTTGTATTTACGGAAGGAAAAATAAATTGTGTAACCTAAGAAATAATTTAGAAACAAAAAATGAATTCGATAATTATCATTGACTTTCCACTAGACAAAGTTTTGAAGTCTGATGATCGTAGATTATAGATTCAGGTGGAGATTCTTAATTTGGATAAGAGGTCAGTAAGGATAAAATGACGAACATCGGTAGGTTTAAGGTTCCGAGGAAGATTTCGATTTAGATGAAGAGGTTATTAAGGATAATATGTGAATTCGATAATATGATGAACATCAAGGATAATATAACACAATGAATAAGATTGATTGAGATTGAATAAAATTCAATAAATCAAAGTGAAATCGAGTGAAATTGATAAAAATTGATATAATTTGAGTAAGATCAATAAAAATTGAGTGTATTCAAGTCGGTTCGATAAAAAATTGAGTGAATTATAGTGAGATTGATGAAATCATAGTTTCATATCGTTAGATTTGTTAGATCGATAACAAAATGAATAAGATTGATTGAGACTGAATAAAATTCAATAAATCTAAGTGAAATCGAGTGAAATTGATGAGAATTGATATAATTTGAGTAAGATCGATCAAAATTGAGTGTATTCAAGTCGGTTCGATAAAAAATTGAGTGAATTTTAGTGAGATTGATGAAATCATAGTTTCGTATCATTAGATTTATTAGATCGATAATCAAATGAATAATTTTGATTGATATTGAATAAAATTCAATAAATCTAAGTTAAATCGAGTGAAATTGATAAAAACTGATATAATTTGAGTAAGATCGATCAAAATTGAGTGTATTCAAGTCGATTCGATAAACAATTGAGTGAAATTTAGTGAGATTGAAGAAATCATAGTTTCATATCATTAGATTTGTTAGATCGATAGCAAAATGAATAAGATTGATTGAGATTGAATAAAATTCAATAAATCTAAGTGAAATCGAGTGAAATTGATGAAAATTGATATAATTTGAGTAAGATCGATCAAAATTGAGTGTATTCAAGTCGGTTCGATAAAAAATTGAGTGAATTTTAGTGAGATTGATGAAATCATAGTTTCATATCGTTAGATTTGTTAGATCGATAACAAAAT
>JAJJMC010031381.1:0-39661 GCA_023531435.1 Papaver californicum | reverse complement strand
ATCTTCTATGATCCTCCACATTACTCAATTGGTTTTTGCGTTTATTCATTTCTTCCTTATACTTAGCCTTGACAGAAATAGAAGAACCTTGAGCAAAAGTAGAACTAGAGTTACCTAGAGACGCGGATGAAGATATCACACTTTCAGTTGTATGTTCTAATTTATAAGCTGTGAACAGTTCATCAAAATCCTTTTTAACTTTATCAACCCAAGCTTCTACCCTCCTTTGTTTTATCACAGGGTCGTAATGCACAACTAAATATTCAACAGTCACATACAATCCTTGTTCTTTCACTCGTGGATCCAGAAGTACAGCAATAAACATCAACGAATTTATTTTTTCAAAAATCTCCCCAATACTTGTTGTACTTGAGCAACATTACGTCGCCCATGTGACTTAAGAAAGGATCCTCGTATCTATTTTTCCAATCTTCTAATTCTTGACGAACAGTACCGAGTTCCTCCAAGAATGAGTGTGAAGTAACATATGTAGAAGCTGAAAAAGCAATAGTTGAATCGTAGAATACCTTTAGAAACTGAATCAGAACTCTGGAATTGCACCAATCATAACTTTCAGGAGCATGAACTGGAGGCCTTTTCTTCTTCTTGGATTTTCTAAGAGCAACATCTACTTTTTCTTCTGGAATATCTACTTCTTCTTCTTCATCGTCAGAATCTAGATCAAAATCAGCATCAATATCAACATTGTCATCACCGTCACCCATATGAAAAGATGGTACTGGAATATCATAACAAAACTTCTCACGAAATGCCCTATCTGACTCATGTAGTCTTTCAAAAGCTTTTTCATACCTCTCTGCAGCAACTAACATCAAATAAGTAGAATTCCACCGAGTTTTCACATCCAAAATCAAACCTTTTTTACAATCTATCCTTGCCATCTCAGCAGCATCCATAAACTTCTTCAATCTTGCGGGAGATTTTGTGACATACTTTACCACTGCCCTGATTCTGAGAATTGATGTATGATACTTTTTTAAACCATCCTTAACGACAAGAGCAAGTACGTGGGCCGCACATCTAACATGCAAAAATTTAGCTCCAAGTAATGAAGAACCCCAACTAACAACTTGTTTTCTCAGATAATCAATAGCAGTTTTATTCGCAGATGCATTATCAAGAGTGACAATGAATACTCTCTCAGGACCCCATTCCACCAAACATTTCTCTAAAGCCTTACCAATTTGTTTACCTTCGTGACTTTCAATCAAACAAAAACAGATGATTCTTTTATGCAACTTCCATTCCCGATCAATAAAATGAGCCGTTACAACCATGTAATTGTAGTTCTGCATCGATGTCCAAGTATCAGTAGTAAGACATACTCTTGTCTTATTTGTCTTGAATTAACTTATCAATGCGGCCTTCTCGTTCAAAAACATCGTGCATATATCACTATACACTGTCATACGACCTGGAATCTTAAATCTCGGCTCAAGATACTTACAAAAAGCCTAAAACCTTCGCCTTCAACAATTCTAAAAGCCATTTCATCTGTAATAATAAACCTAATCAACGCTTTTCTACATCCTTCTTGAGAAAAACTGACCCCCACCAACTGTGGTTCCTCTCCCGACTTGCACGGCTGAAAACCAAGTGTCTGTTGTCCTCCCTGCTCCTTATTAATTGATTTCTTGTACTCAATACACTTCTCTAAATGATGAGAAAGATTGGTAGTCCCATGTGTTTTACCACCAATCTTGTAACTACCTCGACCCTTTGGACAATGCTTACACTTTGCTTTAGCACCATCTTCTATAATATCGAAGTGATTCCATACCCAAGATTTCTTCACACCAACTCTAGGCTTCTTATTTGATGATGAAGGTTGAGAAGATGGTGTCGCGGCGGATGATGAAGGTTGACTAGATGGTGACGCTGATGACCCAGCTGTACTCCTTGTCCCTGGTGCCGATGCCGGTTGACGTTGAGGTGGAGGTCCCATACAACTGTGGGATGGTCTTCCTTGTACAAGTGGAAGATCTGAAGTAACGTCATCTTCTGAGATTTCAACCATGTTGATAACCTACAAGGCAGAGATGACAGAAGGGGTGAGTTATCATACATACATATGTATTAGAAGTTGAAAAGTATAACACATGTCACTTGGTGTGTGAGCAGAGTTGATTTCCCAAATATAATTTTCCTTTTTCTTTTTCATTCAAGTACATACCATGGCTTGCAAGTTTTATCCCTAGAGCCTGTGGTCATAATTCTGGTTTTCTGTTTGTAAGCAATGGGTTTGAGGGAGATGCGGATGCTGATGCTTCTTTTATTGGTTGATCGCATAAACAATATAATGACATAGAGGGTCATAAAGATATTTTGATTTAAAAAATGAATGCAAATATACATGATAGTTTTGAATTCTCAAATGCATTCAATAGTCAGTTGGCTACATTTCCTTCTATTTTCTCTTTACAGCATAACAACCATCTCAAAATCAACAACGGGTGAAAACATTGCAACTAGTATACATGATTATGACAAATTTACAACAACTGTTGACAAATCCAGGCTGCTTCAAACTGTATACTCTTGCATCTTGGTAATGTATCCACAATCTATGGTAATAGTTTTGGGTTCCCCGATGAATGGAAAGTCGGACAAATTGCTGCAAGTCTCAATCAACTAAAGCTGGAAACAGCAGCTCTTGTCTGGTGGTCAAGAATATCAAGAAAATAACAGCAAAATGACCATGTGCCTCATTTTCTAAGATCAAATTATCGGACTGAAAATGAAAGAAAGAATGAGATCCAGAGAGAGAAAGATCAACCCAAAATGTCTATTCACAATTCCCATAAACACAACTGTATAGAGAAACAGATTGGTTTTCCCTTTCAATCTCTCTCAAAAAATTCAACAGAAAAACTAAAGAATTTGAAGAACAAATGAATAACAAAAGAATTTAAAATTAATAGAAATGAATGATTAAAAAGATCATGATACTATAAATGAAAAATTAAAAGAAACAAAGTATGATCCAAAAGAAGAAACAATAATAATAAGTAATAATCATAAAAATAAACTCACAAAGCAAAAGAAAAATAGTAGAAGGTAGTACTAGTAGCTTGGTAACAGCAGCAAGAACACTGCTAATGAGTTTAATTCTCCATAACAAGCACATGAATAGGGAACACTAATGAACAGGGTTACAGGGAACACTAATATTAAGTTAAGTTGTGCAATATAACAGGGAATACTAATTAACATGGAACACTAATGATAAAATTGACATTAGAAACAGATTTGGGAAAAATCCCCAAATTTTAACTTGAAGAACCCTAGTTCTAAAATTGATTTACAAACACTCAATCAAAACTAGTAAAACCCTATCACATATTTAGAAACACTCAAAACTAATAAAACCCAAATTTCAATTGCTACTAAATCATGTAATGAACACATTAATTTCAATTAGGGCAAAAAGAAACAGTACTTACCTGTAAGAGATTGAACTGATGTCTGATGGTGGTGATGAACTGATGATGCAGTTGGGGAACTTGAGTTCACGGTGGTGGTGGTGTGACTGTTAAAAGTGAAGAAGAATGGAACAGACTCAACAGAGTACCGACTACAGAGAAGAAGTAAAGAAGATGAAGTTTTTGAGTCGATGATGCTTTGCTTTGTTTTGTTAAAAGTGAATGGCGGGTGGGCGGGTCGGGTCGGGTGAGAGGAGCTATCACCCGTACTCGACCCGCCAGAAGTCGGGTTTAAGAAAAATCACCCAACCCGTTCATCAGCGGGTCGGGTTATTTTGGGCGGGTGTGGGTCGGGTTGGCGGGTTGGGTCGGTTTTGTGCAGCCCTACTCATGACTAGTATTTCCGTACGGTCCATCTCATTTGAACCTTGTCAATATCTAAATATTAGAGATGAGAAATTATGCTAAATAACCTTGTTCTTTTTTGAAAAAGAAGTCTTTAATAATAAAAAGCATGCTACCTGCAAGCCAAGGTAGCTAGATAAAAAAGAAAGAATATATCTCATGCGGAAAGATCAATCTTCGTTACTTATCTCGATGAAGTTTCTTCAAATTAATGTCCCCATGTAATTTTCAATTTTTCATTCGTTTTGAGTAATTTGAAAAATTCTAAGACTCTACTATCTAATCTATTCCAAACAAAAACTAACTTTAGTAGGTTAAATCAAGAGATAATTTAGACATCTAAAATATAATAACATATTCGACATACTAAAGTACATACGTCAAACCGAGTATTCACTCTAACTGGGTAGGCAAATATTATTATTTCTGTAATCCCAAAACTTAAAAGCAAATGAGTTAAGATCATTGATTAATCCAATCATTGATAAACAAGTAATGTAAGTTCTATAAAACTCTATTTTGATTTTAAAAAAAAATTATTTTCGAAAACAGTGGTAACTAAAATCATACACCCAAACTGTTTACGAGGAGATTTGAACTTTCAACCGTATGCATGATACAACTGGCACCAAATCACTAGACCACTATTTTTTTTTGTGATTGTACTGCATACTAGATGTGTGTCTGTGTTATACATCGGGTATATTTATTTTTTTTATAACAGTTACTGATATATAACCTATGTTATGTATCGATTTCGATAAGAATTCTTAATTTAATATGACGAAGTTTCGTCCTATCCTGTTACGATGTATTAAACCTTGATTACAAATTCCACTGTCTTCTTCATATAAAATTAACCCAAAAATCTATACCGAAAACATCACATTTACCTCAAAGTCGAAAACCCAAAGTTGTTCAACAATATCGCGAAGAATTTCCTGTCAGGGGTGCCCTCTTCTTAACTGGATAGAAGGATCAATCTAACTACCAAAGAGTAATATAGTACTTGCTGCATATGGCAGTGTAGCTTGCGGAGTACCATTGTTGTCGATTAAAATATTTATAATTTTCCGTTACCGTAACTAACGTATCAGTAAGTAGGCTACATTTAACAACGTCGATGATATATACAACCAATGGTTGTTGCATTGGGTCAGCAAACTGTTTGTGATACTTCTTCTTTAGTACTCCAATCTGTATTGGTTTTCTGTAAATTATAGCAAATACATGGAACAACAGTTCTTTCGTGGCGTCCACCAATTTTCTTGTTTATAATATACAAAGGTGTATGCAAAGGACAGGGTAAAGATGACTCATAGCGCATGAATCATGACAGAAAACCGGAAAAGAAGACAAAAGTATGTACTTTTCTTCTCCCACCTACCATTATCTGATTCTTTTCTTCATTCTTATAAAAGTAGTGAGGAATCATTCTGTTCCTGTTAAAAAATGGGAGTCTTTTAGATGTTATTTCAGGTTGTTTCCAATCTTAGCTGTTTTGTCAACCAGCAAAACGAAGCTATAGATAGCAATGCGGAATAACCGGTTCTTATTCATGGATCTTGATGAGGGGTCTCCGTACGTCTTTCCCACAGAGCCTATTATCTTTGGAAGATTAGCTGTTCAAGAAGCATTTTTTTGACATTTTTTCACTTTCAACCCCGGATTTTTTTGACATTTTTTTTTTTTTAAAATAAAATTTTTTACAGGTAAGGGGAGTGATCGTTACCGTTTTACTATTTATGTATTTGAACAATATTAAGCAACGTAAAATATTAAGTAATATAAGCGGGTGGGTATTGTTCACTTTTAACTAAATAAGGAGTTTTGGTCACCGTTTAACGTGAGTGATAGTATTTCTAATCTATAGCCGTAATCGCACGACAACTACAAATTAGAAGCGGCCAACACGGGTCTGTCCATGGAGATTGATTATAATATAGCTAACTAATATCCTAATTATGTGCTAAGACAAGAATTATTGTTATTGATTTTACGAATTAAATTTAAAGATAATTACTAGAATAAATGGATTGATCGAAAAATAAGAGAAAATTCTAGGGTTTCTGATTCCACTACTTTTGATGTTTGTAAACTAATTAATCACTACTTCAAATATTACTCTCTAATTACTTAAAACCTTATTGAACCCAATCTCCTGTTTTGAAAAGATTTATCGTTTTAAAACTTAATACTACAACCTTCGTCGTTTTGCCAAAAAAAATCTAATTCTCCTTCGCTTAGAAAATATTAACAACCTAAAGACTATTCAGGACAATTATTTTGAAACTAAAAGAAGAGAAAATTATTAATTGTGAAAAAGCACAAAAATAGAGTAATAAATCAAAGAAATTGAAAACTAGTAGTTACACATCAAAAATAGTTTCCTCCTACACTCTAGAGAAGAGATTTAGCCATCCATAACAAATAGAACAAAAGAAAATTGTTTAAAATATAATTTATTGATATAAAAGAACTTACAATTTTTCTTGTTTCATGAATGATTAAACGACAGATTGGAACGACGGCTTCGACATGTATTAAGCTTCAAAAACTGACTGAGCCGTTGCAAAAGGTGTTGATTTTGAAAGTATTAGTAACACCGTCAACGACAGTTTTGACTTGTTATATGTTCTTCCTTCTTCTTCATTGATCTGTTGATGCGGAGAGAAGTGGGTTTTTATTTTCTGATCGATTGTATGGCTCCGTCCCTTCTTGTAGACTCCCCAACCTCTTCTATTTATACTAAAACAACCCCAGAACTCCAAATCTTCACGTAATAACTCTCGGATCTTCTCTTGAATGGAAAATATTTCTCGGCTTTATTTTTTATTTTATTTTTACTCTCGGTGATTGATCCTGATTTTTCTCTCGATTTGATTTGGTGTTGTTTCCCTTAACGAAGATGTTATTTCCTTCACAACACGAGATGTAGATGATGTTTCCTTGTTTAAACCAAAGAAAAAAAAATCTCACATAATAAACTTTGTGATTCCCAGCACCGAGGATATCTTCTTTCCATTTTTTTCCGGCAAGCCATCATTGTTAGAGAGTTTTCTTCTTGTACAACTCCTCTCTTTAACAAGGAAAGAATATATTCTGCCTTAAAACTCTTAAAACTGCTCAAAATAAATCACAAATCTTCACAGATAGGAAGATATAAATTCCCGTCAATTTCCAATTTCAAACCAAAGAGGGTGGGTGCCTTTAGTAATTCTTGGGGTGTCTTTAGTAATTCTTCTCGGGTGCCTTTATCAATTAAGAGGGTGCCTTTAACACTTTTGATGGGGGTGTTCTTCTCACTTTTAATCCAATTTTTCCATGCTTTTCAATTCTTCAAAAATACCTATAAAATAACATTATTAGTACAAAATTCGAGTAAAAGCAATATAAATATGAGCTTAAATAAGACACAAAATTGTGTCTATCAATGAGGGCGTGATTGAATTAGTCCTTTAAGGAGTAGATATTATATGTATATGAACTTCATTTACATTACAAATTATACTAGCCGCACACAATGTTGTATTAATATGGTCTTATTTTATCATTTAATATCATTGACAAACCTGTCAGGAGCGTTAATCGAGGTTATACCTGTAATGACCCGACCCTCTACCGATATTGTCCCCACTTAGACATTGTGGTCATCCGACAGTGTGGGATTTTATACGGGCACCGCTGCGGTCATCCAGCAACAGCTTCCCGGGAGGTCACCCACCCCTGGATTACTCCCGTCCTTTTAACTGTAAAGCTTTTTGCCAACTATGGAGCCAATTGTGTTGAAAAGGCCTCGATGTTAAGAAAGGACAAACCATTACCTATATTCCATTTGACGAATCATACCTGACGAATTGGGGTATTACTATACCACTGATAGACACATTTTTTTTGGTCTAATTTGATCCCAATTATCTATTGTTAGTACTCATTTTTGTACTCACTATGGTATTTCGTGTGTTTGTAGATATTTTTGGAGAATAAACAATCTTGGAAAAATCGGCTCAAGAAGTGTTAAAGGCACCCTTATTTTGAATAAGGGCACCCAAAGACTTTTACTAAAGGAAACCACAAGTTGATAAAGGCGCCCAAATTCAAATTCAAAAGAGTTTTTTTGGCGGGAAAAACTATTTCCTCCCTTCTGTGTGAATCTGTTTGCATGATTTTGGGTTATTTTATACATTTAAGACAAGATCTGATTCTTACCATGTCTAGAAGATAGTACTCGAGTTGGAATGGAAAGAATCAACAAAACAAGAAGATTAATCAGTCATCATGATAAATAAGGAAACAAAATAATTTTACGTAATTTGAAACCAAAACAGGAAAGAAATTGATATTATTCTCTTCATATCAAATCAGAGCATATCATTGATCAAAAGGGAACAAGAATCAGGATGATTAAATAGTCGAGAGTGAATTGAGGAAAGAGATCAGGAAAAAAAAAATATTTCCCCTGATTGAAATATGATAATATTTAGAAGATTTGATTCGGTTATTAAAGAGCCTATGGAGTGTAAATAGAGGGCTGGAAAGTCAGAGAGGGTTATCGAGTGTTAGCAATAGAGAGAGGAGAGACCAAGAGAAGGAAGAAACATCACTCCATGGAATTCTTCTCTGCTGCTGCTGAAGAACACGAAGAACAGAGGCTACGACAACGGTTTCTTCAGCCATTTTGCCACGGTTTTTTCAACTATTTTGCAACGTTTATCTTCAGTTTACAACATTTATCTTGATCTTCTACTATAACAGTTAATCTGTAACGCATGTACAGCGTTGCAGATTCACTGTTTTATTCTTTTTAGTATATTTTCATCTTCTAAACACTTTTTGAGCCATGTATCAAACTTTTGAAAGTGTTTTGAGCATAAAGAGTTAAATCCATTTGCTGAGGCGACGGAGGAAGCCATTGTTCCAAGAAAATTGGTATATTTATATTTTAATTGATTTTTGCAATTTCTTTTATGATTATTTGCTTTGATTAAAAATTGATTTAAGAATTTTTATTAAGCAGTTGTGATTTCTTTTGATAGAGCATGCTTAACCTAGGGTTGTTGATGTTCTATACTTTCGATTTACAATTGTTACTTTGAAAATCTACTTTTGCAACATATTAGAATCACTTTAAACGTAAAGATTTACATGGATATTGATTAGATTGAATCACTTTAATTGGTTAATGGTGGAATCATGAGTCTCAGTGCTTTTGTTTTATAATTTTGATACCAACTTTGTTTTGAGTTTTCTAGTTTAGTTATTAGAATTTGAGTCTAATATGCAAGCCCAGATCTCCGACGTTCCCTGCCACTCATGAGACCAGTACATGGCACACCCAGTCCAGCGTACTCTCTCACCCTCGGCAGGTGACTTTTCGTCGGCTCTGATACCATTTGTAATGACCCGACCCTCTACCGAAATTGTCCCCACTTAGCCATTGCGGTTATCCGGCAGTGTGCGATTTTCTACGGGCACCGCTACAGTCATCCAACAATAGCTTCCCGGGAGGTCACCCATCCCTGGATTACTCACGTCACTTAGCCACTGGGGTCATCCGGCAGTGTAGGATTTTCAACGGGCACGCTGCGGTCATCCAACAACAACTTCCCAAAAGATCACCCATCCCTGGATTACTACCGTCCGAGGACACTTAACTGCAGAGTTTTATGCCAACTCTGGAGTCAATTGTGCTGAAAAGGCCTCGGTGTTAGGAAGGACAAACCATTACCTATATTCCATTCGACGAACCTTACCTGCCGAATTGGGATATTACAATAACATATCCCTAATTTTGGACCAATAAATTTTACCTTTGGAAAGTTTGTGAAAATTTAATTTTAGCCTATCCATAAATATGATTAGCTAATGCAGTTTCTAGCATATATATTTTTAGCCCATGTCATGAGACAATTAAGACCTAAATTTGGAAACCTTTTTCATCCCCGTATATTTATTTTTCAATTATAACTCATACACTATAATTTTATTTTTCTGGGCATATTTTATTACTAATTATTTTTATTTTAATTTTTATTTGGTTATATGTCTATTACTTTATTACAGTTGCATGCTAATTACATACCTGTTCCGAAAAATTAGCCGCGACTTTTAGTCGTCTTGAAATCAATGACATTCCAATTTTATCCAAGAAAGAATCCTGAATTTGTTATTGTTTAATGCATGTCAAATTTTTTGAGGCGAAACTCTAAAATAGATCTGTTATTGCTTAATATATGTACAATTTTTATGTTAAACCTTTAAAATAAATATTAATATAGTATACATACTAATGCCGTTCCGAGTTATCTCAAACTCACAAATGATTGGCCGAACATTTGGCCAAATTTTAAAGTACATTATATTGAGATAAATAACACCCCGACTTTTTCCGTATCCAATTTTGGCCGTGCACGGGGATGCTAATTAGGAGATGGATCGTGGGAAAACGAGGAAATCCAATGCGCCGATGGAAGAAGGATTCAATATGCTTTGCGGGGGACTAGGAGATGCTTTAAACCTTAGTTGGTCGCTTGATGCTGCTTTCGAGTCCGACCCCGTTCATAATCAAGTGGTCCTTGGCCTTAAAAAATAATACACACCAAAATTGGACTTCTTAGGATAAAACAAAGAGAAAGGTTTTCCTCTCTTCAATAGTCGAAGCAAGAGAGAAGGAACTAAGAAGAAAAATGGTCTGCAGTTCTTCACTTCAACCTCGTCTTTTCTCTACCTTTGTCGGAGATCGTCTCAGTCATTCTAAACTCCCACTGCATCAACTCTTCCACAATAATAGCAGAGGTTTCGTTCTTTCTTATTCTATTATTGCTTACTTCACTAGTTTGACTTAAAAGGTTTCTATCAGGTGTCCTGTATAATTTAATTTTTTCAGTTTTCTCGAGAATTTATTAGAGGCAATCTTCAATTGCTTATCAAATGGGTACAATTTGGTTTTGGGTTGACGCAGTAGTGTCTTTTATTTTACTCCACAAGATACTACAAGAATTCGCCAATATTGTAATCAGGTCATGAGTGGATATTGATATATGAAATTTCAGAATTGGGTTTTTCACCTAAGTAATTGTTAATATTTGGGGAATGATTATTTCTTAAATCCTGGTTTGGTTGAAATTATTTAAGCAGGAACGTGTTATGTGCCGCTGCAGTTATCAAAAACATATTGTAGCTTAACTGATCTGTTTTTCAATAAAAGGTATGCTACCATGCCTTACTTATAGCATTTGTTTTGATTGTTGTTTCATGTAAATTCCATTTTATCAGATTTTTCTTATCTTTTTTACTGTAAGCGGTTTTTCTTATCTCAGTTTTGATTGTTTTTCATGTCTATTGCTACAAATTTCGTACTACCATATATATGTAGATTGGAATTTTGCCTGTTTTGTGCATTCTTACAAATGCGCTCAAACTCTCATAGAAATGGAACTTGCTGAGTTAGTGAAAATATCCATTTTCAATGGACTTGTTGTAAATACACATTTACTTTCCATAGCTCCACATATCAATCTTTTCTGCATTATTGTATGCGCATGTGGTGCTTTCAGAAACATGTTGGTATGCTAATTTGATTTCTGAAACTAGTAGGAATCGAAATAACTTGCAAAATAATAAACGCAAACGTCTAGAGCCTGGAAAAGTGTCACCTCGTCGACCTGTTCCAGAACATATACTTAGGCCACCATATGTGAAATCAAAGCAGTCACCAGGGATTGCAAGTGGACTTGAAATACACGATGAGAACGGGAAAGAGTGTATGAGAGCTTCCGGAAGGCTTGCTGCGCAGGTTTTGGAGTATGCCGGAACATTAGTCAAGGTAAAAGTTTGGACTAGAGATATAGCTGGTGAATTTGTTTGCTTTTGCAAATGACCGCAAATCAGATTATGACATGATGACCTACTACATAGTCTCACTAGGAGATAGAACGCTAGACTATTTTGATATTTTAATTGTTTCTTATTGTTTTGTTCTTTTAATTGTATGAATTCAGTTCATGCGGTTCTTTGTTATGCTAACCTAAAAAGAGAGACATATACTGAGCTTTACTCCAAAAGAAAAAACCACCACTGCCAACTGCGCAGATTGGCTCTTTTTGTCTTCCGTAAGTTCAGGTACTTATAATTAGAATAACTTGTAAATTGGTGCTTTATGACATAATATATAGGTGTTCCGAGGATGTTTTAAGTTCCTGGAATGTCCCCCTGAAGTCTTGTTGTTTTTTTTTTAGTTGTAGAATTGTTTCTTTTTTTCAACATTGCTTTGTTCTATGTGGTCATATAGTCGGTCACCTCAAACTATGCTAATACTATTCCCAACAGTTCTGCGTAACAAAATTTTCTCAACCTTAAAATCTTCTTGCCTTTTCTTGTGTGCTCTTGTAACTTTTGGCTAGTCACTTACTCTCAATAACTTAATATTGGTACGGGAAGTGGGAACAGAAGATTGAAAACATTCGTTTAGGATTTCTTGTATGCATTTGAAGGATCAATTTGCTTTCACCTAATTTTTTTGATTATTGCTTCTACTGTCAGCCAGGAATAAAGACTGATGAAATTGACGAAGCTGCTCACCAAATGATTATAGATAATGGGGCATATCCTTCGCCTCTCAGCTATGGTGGCTTCCCAAAGAGTGTTTGCACATCAGTGAATGAATGCATTTGCCATGGGATACCGGATTCGCGTGCACTTGAGGTGCATCTGCTCATTCAAATCTATATTTGTTATTGACCCATGCAAATAACTTTGAAGTTTAAGAACTGACGAAACCACATATTCCTTTGCAGGATGGCGACATAATCAACATTGATGTCACTGTCTATCTAAATGTATGTTCTTCCACTTCTTTGGTTTTAAATATATGGAATTATCAGATGAATATATCGTACTAAACAAGTGAAACATGTTTTTGTTGCCTTAATAGAGATTTAGGGCCTTTTATCTTGTTATTATGACGAAGTTTCATGTTTTGTAATATGTAAAGAGTGATTTCTGACTTGCTTGTCTGTTTCTACCTTTTTTAGGTTGATATGTGTGAGTTTTCTGTGCAGGGCTATCATGGAGATACGTCGGCAACTTTCTTTTGTGGCGATGTTGACAACAATGCGCAGAATCTTGTTCAGGTAAATCTCTCGAGGCTGCTAAGTAGGTCAGTTGGCATGGTATTATGGGTATTTCTATATTATAGCATGCGTCGTAAACCATTTTCTCATAGTTTTTTGTTTTACCTTAAAACTCTTCCCTTCATCGAATTCTCTCTATTGTCTCCAAAAAAAACTTAATTTCCGGTCTTTGCCTAACCCCATACAGCCAAAATTAGAACTGTGAGGTCAAAAACCAATTTCATAATTTTTTTAGGTCTATCTGTAATTTATGTATCTGGGTTCTGCAAAACAGAAATTAATTGCTGTATTTGTCCTCTAGGTAACTAAGGAATGTCTAGAGAGAGCAATCTCAATATGCGCACCAGGAGTCGAATACAAGAAAATTGGCAAAGCGATACAGTAAGTTGTGCTGTATATTACGAGTTTTTCCTTTTGGTGCTTGAATCTTCAAGTTTTCCATGTGTATATTACCCAATTCTCACAATTAAAAGCATTTTGAAGTGATCATGCAGATAAACATAAATATGGTGTAGTTCGACAGTTTGTCGGCCATGGGGTTGGAAAGGTTTTTCACGCTGATCCAGTGGTTCTACATTACAGTATGTCCTTTATGATTTCCAAATTTGAACTGTCAAAATGAAGCTATAATATTTGACATGGATAGGTTGGCCGTTCATTGCGTGGCGGGGCTCACTCTTGTGGCTTTTTCATATTTTGTTTTCATTGAGCTAATGTTGTTAATTTTTTCTAATTAGGAAACAACGATGGAGGACGAATGGTATTTGGTCAAACCTTTACTATTGGTAATAATCTTGGACATTAGTTTCACGGTGTCCTGCTCAACGTTATTATATCTTTATTTTGTTGTTACTGCAATGTTGGTGACTGCAGTGGTGCAAAAGAGCCTTTTGAATCTAACAAACTACACAATTCCTTTTTGCAGAGCCAATGCTGACTATGGGTAGTTATAATCCTGTTATGTGGGATGATGATTGGACAGTTGTTACAGCTGATGGAAGTCTTTCTGCTCAGTTTGAACACACATTACTAATAACCGAAAACGGTGCTGAGATACTGACGAAGTGTTAATTGTACATGATAAACAGTGACGAGAGGCCAGATACCTCTAAATGCTTTGAGATTCTATATAACAATTCTTCTCAACAAGCATTTACAATGTACTAAAAAAGAAAATGGATGTAATTTCCATTTTACGCGTAGTGGCATATAATTGTTTGCAGTTGAATCCTTGTAATTTAACCCTGATACATGTTGCTCATTGCTTCAATAACACAATGGTCAGTATATTAATATCTTTATAAGGTTTAAGCAATAGTCTGGCGGACAAAGAACTCCTCCCAATATTGTCTTTTTCCTTTTAGCACAAGGTGTTCTTATTCCTTGGTTGATTCGATTGCACCCGTTCCGTTTGAACCCACACTTGAGCCAAGGACTGACTTGGGGTGCTAAATTAAAATTGTGAACCAATTTCCTAAGATAAATCATTCCAGCCTTTCCAGGTTTAAGGTGATAAACAATTACGGATCGAATGTTAAAGATTTCATCAGCCGCAGATAATCTAAAGCAAAAGAAATCTTTACCTAATCTATTTAATATCAATAGGCCATGTCGACTTTAACTTGTTATAAATTCTATTGTCTTTAATGGTGTTGAACCTTTTGGTAGCGTTAATCTCCTTATTAAACAGAGCTTGTAGTCTTCCACACCTTTTTGACATTTATCCTCTAAAATCTTAACAGAGATGTAAATTCCTTTAAAAAATTAATTCATAGCACTTGCATATATTATCAATGAAGTCCTTGTGTTAACTGTTATCATATGTAATCGATGTTTTTCATTTAATGCCTGTCTGAAATTTTCTCCAATGTGTAATTGATGAGAGTTGGTGTTGCTAACATGAGCTTGCTTATGACTATCGCTATCCAATAGGGTAGCGTGTGGATGCAGAAGGCAATGTTGGAGAAATGACATGCCTTTGCATCGCAGGTAAATGTAAAACGTGTCCATCTTAGTAGCCGTGGACCCTCAACATTTCCCTCTTCCATGCTGACATTACTTGCTTGTATGCCTTTTCCCCTTTATTCTATGCCAAATTATATTATCAGTCAGGTACTGGCTGAACAAGACAATATATCTAGTTCTTCTGTTTAATCTATAGTTTTCTTTTTGGGGAAGAAAAAGATTTCAATTAATTTTTTTATCTTGATCTTCGTTAGCCCGATTACATGATTTGGCCCGATTACATGATTGTATAGAAGGGTGAATATGAGATAGTTCAACATATTGTTTTCTAATAAATTGATTTTCTTTGTGAGATTTTAAATCTCACAACCTATCTTTTAAAACTTTAAATGCTCACCGATGAATGAGATCATTGTGTTTGATTTGGATGAATATAAAATGATAATGTATGGTGTGTTTCTGCACTTAGGGTTGAAATGGGGTTCAAGCATTTCTTTGGGCGAACTTTTTTTGTGTGTGTGTTATATTTCGCCTGTATCCATCAATCTAATAAACCCAACGCTATGAACACGTAAACCCTATAAGCCAGAAAATAGTACTTGCTAGGTGAAGTTATAATAGTTAAAATGATTAGATTCACTAAGCAATTCAACTTGTCCAATTGTTTCTATGATAACCCTATTGGTATGTCTGGAGGCTTGTTTATGCTTTGGAAAGATGGTTTAGATATGAAAATTGTGGATTGTAATAAAAAAAATTATAGTCCGCTCTGCAAATTTTGATGCTAGAAGTGGTGACATATTTTAATCTATATGTATGGTTCCATAGATGATGCAGGAATTGCCAGTCAATGGGAATACTTGAATAGGTTATCTAGAAGTCAACAATGCCCATGGGTGATAATAGGGGAATTGAATTTCATCATTAGTAAGGATGAGAAACATGGAGGTAATCTTGTTTTTCAAAATTATCTTGATATAGTAAATGATCACCTTGATTTCCTAAACCTTACAAATACTAGTTTTATTGGAAATCTTTATACTTGATCCAATATAAGAAATGATTCCTAGTTAATTTTAGAAAGGCTTGATAGGGTCTTAGGTAATCCTAGTTGGTACCAGTTATTCCCTAATTGTATTGTTTATCATCTTCTGGCTATATGCAGTAATCACTGTCTTATTCTGTTTGTCAGGTCTAGAGATGATAATCCCACAAGAAAACCTTATAGGTTTAATAAGTGTTGGTTTGTGCATAGTTCTTGTAAGGATATTATTAGTGCAAACTGGAAAACTTGAGAGAGAGGTTCTCATGCTTATATGTTGACTAGATCCTTGATGAATGTTAAGCAAATTCTTAGAAATTGGAACATGAATACTTTTGGGAATATTCAGACTCAGTTAAAGCTTGTGCAGGATCAACTAAACATGATTAATGACAATAGTAATTCCTATAGGGATTCTAGTCTTGTAAAAACCCTTGAAGGTAAGCTTAAATATTAGTATGATGTTCAACAAGATTTCTGTATGCAAAGAGCTAAAGAAAACATTCTCAAGTTTGATGATAAGAATACTACGTATTTCCATGACAAAGTGAATTTTAGGAAGAGAACTCAGATTGATACCATACAGAATAGAATGGGTATTTGGCTAACTGATAGAAGTTCCATTGTTGAGGAACTTAGGTCCCACTTCAGTCACACTGGAAGAACTTCAAATCCTTAAAATCCTGAAGTTTTCCTTGATAGTGTTACACCTTGTATCACTGATGTGATAATGTGACTCTCCTTAAGTGTCCATCCCATGATGAAATTAAGAGTATTGTCTTCCAAATGCATCCATGGACCACCCTAGGTCCTGATGATACTGTGAAAATGGTACAAGCCTTTTTCCATTCCAAACATCTTTTGAAGCAGATGAACCATAGTTTCATTACCTTGATTCCTATATCTGATTATCCTAAATTTGCTTCTGACTTTAGACCTATAAGTCTAAGCAATGTTTCCTATAAGATTATATCGAAACTTTTTGCTAGTAGGCTTAAGAAAGTAATGGATAAATTCATAAACCCATATCAGGATGTTTTTCTTTCTTCCAGATAGATTACTGACAATATCGTGCTTGCACATGAGCTTGTCAATACTATGAAGAACTGTAACACTAAGAAAAAAGGACTCATGGTTATTAAACTTGATATGAGTAAAGATTTTGATAGGATATAATGGGGATTCTTAGATGTTATTCTGAGAAAAATTGGTTTTCACAATGATTGGTGTAACATGATTTTTGAATGTATCTCTACTATGTCTGCTTCTATCTTGTTAAATAGTTCACCAGGTGATGTTTTCTACCCTACAAGGGGTCTTAGACAGGGAGACCCCTTGTCCCCCTACTTATTTATCATTTGTATGGAATCTTTTTCAAGGCTACTTATAGATGTTGAGAACAATGGTCTTTTGCAGGGTATTAAAGTGACTAGAGACAGTCCAGCAATAAGTTATCTATTTTTTGATGACGACTGTCTCATTTTACAAGAGCTAATAACCAAAATGCTAGGCGACTTGATAGTATCATCAAGGATTTTACTAAATTTTTTGGGGAGTCTATTAATTTTGAAAAGTCGGGTATTGCTTTTAACCCTAAACTTGATACCTCTATAAAACTAAAAATTTATGAAATTCTGAAAATTAAGAAACTTTCCTTAAAAGACAAGTACTTAGGGGTCCCTTTTCTAATTCATAAAAATAAGATGAAATCTTTTGGTTATTTAGAGGAAAATTTTAAAGTAGGTTAAGTACTTGGAAAAGTAAACACCTTAACCAGCCTGCTAGGACCATCATGACTCAACCAGTTCTAGGTTCTTTAGCCTCTCATCACCTAACAATTTTCCCTATGCTAAAAAGAATGACAGATAGGTTAGAAAGAATCCAAAGGAAGTTCTAGTGGAATAAAAAGTATGATGGGAAAGGTGTTTATCTTAGGAAGTGGAATCTTGTTATAAAACCTAAGGCTTTAGGGGGTTTTAATATCAAAAAGACAGCCTATATGAATAAATCCCTTCTCACTAGGTTAGCCTGGAGAATGTTGAATGAGCATGATGCTAAGTGGGTGCAAATCTTGGCTCATAAGTATTTTTACAACAATAACCCTTTGTATTCTGTCAAGGAGCATGGATCCTTGTCTGGAAAGGGATATGCACTGGCCTGAACATAGTTAGAGACCATTATTGTTGGGAAATAGGGGATGGGAAAAATGTTTCTATTTGGGATGATAAATGGGTGCCTACTTTACCTCACAATGTTGATACTAGATTTAGATCCTTAAGTATGAAGAATGTAGATCAATTAATCATTCAGGAACAAAAAATTTGGAATAAGAAAATTTTGCAAATCCTATTTGATAAAGATACCATAGATCAAATTTATAAAATCAGAATTCCAAAGTCTGGAAGTGACAAGTTAAGGTGGACTCCGGCTTCTAATGGTAATTTCTCTATAAAATATGCTTATAGAGTTATTCAAGAAGCTGATAATGATGCTGCAACTAATATGTCTCAACAACTTTTTCCTTGGGTGAGATTTTGGAAAGCTCAATTGCCGCCTAAAATACTCCATTTTCTTTGGAAATGCATTCAAACTTGTTTACCTTCTAGAGAGAGGATATATAAGTATGTGCACGATATAGATTCCAATTGTCCCTTATGTAATTCAGAACCTGAAACTGTTGACCATCTTTTACTCAATGTCAAGTGACTGAAGCTATTTGATTTGCTTTGGATAGTAATTTTGCAGGTATACTAGGAGGAAGGTCCCTGAAGGATTGAATTGCTAGTTGGTTTACTTGTAACACAAGTGTGAATGATCTAGTACATTTTGTAGGAATTACTCTTTGGAATATGTGGAAAATAAGATGCTCCATTGTGTTTGATAAAATTGATTTGAACGTGCCAAATCTGGTTAGACAGATTCAAAAAGATATGAATGAGTGGAATGATCCTATTTGTAAACTGAATAATCATGATGCACATATGTCAGTAACTAAAACTATTATTAAATGGACTGTTCCTAAGTCTCATTTTCATAAAGTAATTTTTGATGCCTCTTTTTTAAAGGCTAATAAATCAATGAGGATATGACTAATTATGATTGATGATGCAGGTATGTTCAAAGGAGCATGGTGCAAGCCTGGAATAGCTGATGATGATGAGCAAGCTGAAGCTTTGGCAGCTTACGAAGGAATTAGATGGGCCAAAGAAAAATGAATTCAAATTCTTCACTTGGAGGTGACTGTCTTAATGTAGTTAATGCAATAACTAGGTTCTTAGGGTATGTAAGATGAACTAATAATCCAATTATATTAGATTTTTTAGAACTTCTCAAAAGTTTCACTCAATGAGTATGTAATCATGTGCCGTGAGATACTAATGACGTGGATGATTGTTTGGCCAAAGAGGCACGAGTCATTAGTAGTGATAAGCTATGGAGAACTAATCCTCCATATTGGCTTCAAAGTCTTATACATGAAAAATTATGTCTTACAGATTGATTGATTCTAATGAATTTTCTTTCTTATTAAAAAGATAAAAAATAAGCCTATCTTACTAATATAAAAACTTATTTTTGGTTGGTCTAACCCTGATATTACAAAAATAACCTCCAACATCCTTAATACCACTATATATATGTTCAAGGGTAAAATTGTATATTAAACATATCTTTATTCATTTACAAAAATGCCATTATTCTAAAAAAAAATAAAAAACCTTAAATCTTTATATCTTTTAAAATACAAATCGAATTTTTAAAAATTTATATATTTGGAAAGTTCTTTGAATTATCTATGCAATAAGTACAAATAAGAATATTAATTTTTTACCATTAAACAAAATTTTTCATTATTTTCAAATTTCATGTTGTTAAAGGAACCAATACAAACATGTGTGTAGCACATGTTGTCTTACTAGTAACCTATAAAAGTTACTTTCATTTTAAAAGGCTCTTCTTCTATATATCCCAAAACTACTAATGGTAGCCCTTTATCACAATACCCATAAAACCTATCTTCCTACCGTATCAGACTTATTAATATTGTATACCCCTAAATATTTACCGATTGATAAAAGGAAATACAAAACCATCTTCATCTCTCTGTAATTCGATTCACTTTTTAAATGATTGAAAGAAATAATGAGGAGGGAAGACCAAACATACATATACAGACAAACAAACTATATTGTTATCGTTCTTTAAATTGGTAAAAAACCAAATTAAATCCTAGATAGAATTAAGGATTTTTTATGAGATCTAAATTGAAATAGATAACAATCGAGAGCTTTCTAACATTCTTGATCAGGATTTTAATTGGATTTGGGTTTTTACGTTTTGATTATTGTTATGTAAGGGTTTAATAGATTTTATGATTAAGCTAATAGTGTTTCCATCTAATTGATCATCACATGTTATTCAAAAGAGATCGGGTGATTATTGTTCCTAATCATCTGCCTATCAATGCAAAAAAGAGGTCGAATAATATAGGTTAGAGTTTTAGTTGGATAAAATCCTTTGCTATTGCAACTTTAAAATGGTTCATGGAAGTTCATTATGTTGGATTTTTGAAATTCGATGTTGATGTAAATGAACAATATGATGTATCACAAATTGAAGACATTTAAATGGTTACATGTGCAAGATATATTAGTTAAATTTTATTATGGGTTCTGTAAATTTTATAAGATCCCGACTGTTAGTAAGGAACTTTTTTTTGGTTATATAAGTATAATATTGATTTTTAAAGGGAAATGGTAGATGTATAATTTTTTTTTCTCTTTTTTAATAATTTTTTACTAACTGAATTTTAACCAACTTTTTTAACTGAATAAGGGTATGTTAATGTTTTTAGGGGTACAAAGAGGAAGAGCCTTTTAAAATAGTACTTGCTAGGTTATTGGTTATTGTATCTTTATTTTGTTATTTTTAGTATCTGAAAGAGAGAAATGTGTTTTTTCTTTTTAGTATCAGAATTTTTAGAGTTTTTTTAAAATATTCGGGATTCACATAAAGAATTTATGTATATATATTTTTTTTTTTTGATATTTATGTACACGTGTAGTAGTATGATAAAATAATATAACATCTTATTGAAGTAACAACAATATTGATATAATGAACATTGTGGTATTTAAGCAATGAGCAACATGTATCAGGGTTATATTACAAGGGTTAAACTGCAAACAATGATATGCCACTATGCGTAAAATGGGAATTATATCCCATCTAACCTCACAAAATATAATATCTATCATCAATCTTCATACCTTCATCGACTATTTCAGGTTCACTATATTCAAAACCACTTTATCCCATGATGGAGTTGACATAGCCTCATATAACCTCACAAAATATCTATCTGGGTCTGGATGTGGATATAACCTAGGGTAATCTTCCCCTTCAAATATAAGAACGGGAATATCATTATCTGAATAAAAAGGATTTATATCCATTTGAAAACAACTCAGAAAACCTTTTCTTTCACAATGTCAAACAACCCAAAAAACCTTTTCTTTCAAACTGTTACTATGTTTTTCTTTTTCTTTTTCTTGCTCTTGCTTATTAAACTCCTTTTTTATTCACCATCTTTCAACTACTAAAAGATGCAATTACTACTTATGATGATGTAAATCTGATTGGTTTTAAAAATCAGAGTAGCTTCACATAGCAAGTATTATTTTCAAATGGGAATAACTTTCATAGGTTATAGCAATTTGTAAACACTGATCCAACACCCAAGATATGGTCATTTTCATATTATAAAATGTGTTGGGTTTGAATGTCCGAATGCTGCTTTGTGTGTGGTAAATAGGTTTAGTTTTTTTTTAATAGGTATATGAGATGTTTCGAATTTAGATATGATTATATGTTGTTAATTTCTATTTGCTTAACTTGAGCAGATTATTACTTCAGTAAGATGTTAGATTATTTCATTTTAATAATATATATGTACATAAATATATATATATATATATATATATATATATAAATACATAAATTATTTATGTGAATCTCGAGTTTCAGTTCTATTTTTTATCACTTCAACTGTAGCTCCTTTACTTTATGCCATCCTCTTATTGGCATAAATAACTATTTCCTTTTCTTATTCCAGTAATGTTATTTGTCCCAGCTAGTAATCAGGTTCTCAACGACCCAACCTAGGTGGAAACTACATGGACTAAAATTTTAACATATTTTTCTTTTTTTGGTTTCTAATTTTGTACTTTATAAAAAATCAAAATCTCGTGAAATTTTTACTTTCACTATTAAGGATTTATTCTTAAATATCAAACACTTTTTTTATATAAACCCTTAGAAAACTCGACTGTAATTTTTTTGAAGAAGAGATTTAGGGGTAGGAACCTTACATAGATGAATTTGTACTTACACAGATAATAACCGAATCCAAATCGATTTAGTTCTTGAGTGCAGTCTCTTTAGAATTCCAACAAACATAAGCATTTTTGTACGCCGAAAATTATGATTAACGATTTAACGATTCATGGGAAGGGAAGAGAAGCTATTGAAATGGATAGTGATTCTTCACACCTGGAGAAAACAGATTCTACAAGACTCAAATACAAGTCGTACCAAGATTATAAAGTCAATTTCAAACAAAAACTTAGCATAGTAGCATTTTATACTTACTGTCCCATCCTACTTGTAAGAATTTAAAGGATGATACTTATACATATGTACAACATAAAACTTAAATAACTAAAGTGAAAATCTCATGAGATTTTGATTTATCGTTTTAAAAAATAAAAATAAAAATAAAAAATCAGTTGAAATTCTAGCCCATATAGGCACTGCCTAGGTTGGGTTATATAGAACCCAATTACTAGTTGGTACAAACAACATTATTGTATTATTTTAGTTGGATATGCTTAGACTGTGACTCTGAGAATGACTCATAATACATTTTCACCTTGCAGTGCTCGTTCATTATACACTAAGATCCTTGTTGTGGGAACATGTAAAACGTCATAGGCAATACCTTTATAGAGGTTTTGTGAGAATTTTTGTGTTTTTTTTTCTTTTCTAAGTTAGAGCGTCCACAGTTACGCGAGTATAACATAGACCAAATCCAAATTTGCTCTTTGGTCAGCTCAAAACCAATTACAATGGACGAAGTGAATATGATTATAGTCGAGTTTTCTAGGGTTAAGGAATCAAATTTGGTCTGAAATCCGGACCAAACCCAAATTTAGTGGAGCCCGTGGTGAACATTTGAGAGTAGGTGTTAACATACGCGTATGTTTGAGAGTAGGCGTAAACTAAATTAATTCTTCATGGTCCGGCGCAACCTAAATTAACGCCTGTAGTGGGCGTATAGGTAAGAGGGCTCCCTACATTGAGACGTTAATCTAGAGTCCCCCTGAAGTGGTCAACTTAGCTATGTTTTATTTAACCCTTTCAGGAAGTGGCAATCAAAAGAATGGTCAACTTTGTATTTGATTTTCATTTTAACCTTTTGTGGTTTTTAATTATGTCAAGGTAAAACTGATTGACTATGCGGCTAATGATGAAGAACTGTTCCTTATTTACGAGCATGCTCAGAAGGGTTCACTTGGAAGTCATTTGCATGATCCACACAACAAGGGTAAGAACTTCGTTTTGAGGTGAAAATATATTTTCATTTATTACTGAATGAAATCACATGCGCGTACTCTTAGACCAACGTCTATCATCAAGCGTTCATACAGGCCTATGTTGATACGACGTCCGTCCAAATCAAGTGTTTAATTTTGCGTCCGCCCAACCAACAAACGTCTCCTTATGCATGTGCCCAAGGTTATGTGTCAATTCTGCTTATGTTTGACCAAATTTTACTCTTCCACCGCTGCGTTTCACATGAATTATAACTAAAAAAATTTAGTATTTGTTCTTCGATTTTGGTATTTGGTTAGTTCATGACTGTGGACGCTCCTAGGTGTATTAGATTGTTGAAGTCACTCTTGTCATTTCGCTAGGTTTATTAGATTGTTGAAGTCACTCTTGTCATTTCGAGCTCTTTCCTCCATAACCCAAAGTCAAAGATGTAAAAAGGTTTGTGGATGAACTAGAGATGAACATGATTAGCACGAGCTTTTACATATTGATTAAACGCTATAAAAATATACATAATTGGAGTAGGCTATGCATAAATTTAGTTTGTTCATTTTCAACTTGAGGCTAGAAAGACAATCAGAATTTAGTGCACTCTCTATACTTGTATATAGTAAAGATTTGGGTGTATATTTCAGGGCCTTTTCACAGAGTTATCTTCGTGGGTAGTGGGCACACGTGAATGTTTCTATACAGTCCCCGTGGAGTCCCCATTAGAGGGTTCTTGGGTACAAACTTAGATTCTGGATATGAAGCCTATCAATCAATCAGATCCATAATTCTAATTCCAGTAAGTAAATTATCTCTTTAGTAAATTACCTAGAGTTTCAGTTACTATTTAGGGTTCCGATTTTCATTTGTTAATCCCAAAACTCAAAATTTATTCCATATCCTCTGTCAAACGTATACATCCTAATTAATTTATCTGTAGTGATATGGGTTTTGATTCATGTATTTTATACTTGTTCAGATAAAATCCGTACCATGCTGAAAAATCTCCAAAATAAGCAGTTAATTTAGTTATTTGTTTTCTTATCCAACATTATTTTTATCAGATAAAATACACACTTTAATGGAAGACTGGAGAGAAAGTAGATCAAGTTTGGGTTCCCTTGACAACGAAAGTAATAAACGTCCTAAAGCCTTTGATATAGCGTTTACTTCGTTTTTGGTTCAAATTCCTCAAAAACTTCAAAATTGTTTGAAGGTGGGTTTGTTCTTCTAAGTCTCTTCAATTGGTTAACTAATGTTTGTAGACCAACTATATTTCTTTTTTTTTGTTGATGACATAGTCACATTTCAAGAACTCAGGGAAAGATGAGCTTGGAGTGAATTCTATTCTTACAAAGGAGAATAAATCGTTTGCTAATCGGAAACTCGACTTGGATAGGCAATTGAAGGCTTGGAACAATAATCCCACTTGGGTTGACGAATCTCCTGAAATTCAGGTATTGAAGACTTACAAACTTACAATGATTCATCTTTTTATGTTTCCATATCAAAGTATATGAAAAGGTGTTTCTGATGCATCAAGTGAATTGTTATCCAATATAGTTTGCTAAGTCCTTGAGATGTGTGCTTATAATGCGCTTTAACCGATAATTTTATTTGAAAGATGACAATGTAGATACATGTTTAGCTTACGAAGCAATACTAATAACAACTCCCACATAGTGTTTAGAAGACAAGGGTAATGTTGTCTTTTGTTTTGTTGATGTTATGGTGGCAGGTTAGTGTACCAAAAGGTTCTTTATGCAACCTTAGTGTGAAAGTCAAAGTCGGTTTGCCGCCAGATGCAATCTATGACATTGTTACTGACCCTGACAACAGAAGGGTCTTCAAAAATATCAAAGTAATTGCTACTCACATTATTCTCTTCCATTGTGTCTCTTGAGTTGTAACTTGTTGCCGCAGGGTTTGATGTCTATAGCATAAGTCTTCTACATTTGAAGATGTAGTTGTCTATCCAGTTATTAACTAATATGAACTCTTTTTCAGGAAGTTATATCCAGAAGGATATTGGTTGATGAGGGTTCAAGGCAGGTTGTCGAGGTGGAGCAAGCAGCTATGTGGAAGTTTCTTTGGTGGTCGGGAACCATAGCTGTCCATGTTATGGTTGACCAAAACAGAGATGATCACTCGGTAAGTGAAAGCTACTGTCATGCATAAAATTTGTAAAAGCAATTATCAACTGAAGTTTTTTTTTTTAACCCTTCGTGCATCAAGCCTCTCGGTAACCTTAGAATCCATGTTTTCCTACTTGTGTTTATCTATGATGAGAGACACGTCAATGATGAAAGGTTTTCTTTAAACCAGCATTGTTAGCGTCTTAGCGACCTTAGACCAACATGCCACATTCTGATAGGATACTAATTAAGAACTAAGTTTAATCTTGTGACTGATCATTTGTTTACGTTCTCGATCAATCTTATGCTCCTCAGATGAAATTCAAGCAAGTGAAAACCGGTTTTATGGAAAGATTTGAAGGGTGCTGGAAAGTGAAACCTCTGTTTGTTGATGAAAAAATGTGCTTTCCTGTGAAGCCGAAAACATGGGCTGACTATGATCTATGCACTGGAGGTAAAGGACGAGTTGGATCAATTGTTACCTTACAACAACTAGTACAGCCAGCTATTGTTCCACCACCACCAATTTCCTGGTATCTAAGGGGGATAACCGCAAAGACTACTGAGATGTTGATATTAGACCTTTTGACCGAATCTGCCAGAATTAGAGGGGATATTTCTACTGCAAATTTTGACCAAAAGCAGGTGGGGTTATTACCAGAATTGGGCGTAGTAGGCGATAACTTGATACATATTAAAGCGAGATGGGCTCGTCATAGGAGGAATTCAAGGCGACATGGTAACCGTAGAGGATAACAACGGAATCATTATTAGAGGTATGTATATGTTCAACAAGTATTAAGCACATTTATACGGGTAAGAAGTATTTCGTTAGAGAGAATGTTACTTGCATTAATGAACATCAAGTACAATTGTATTTTCGAATGTTTCTAAATTCTAAGCAGTGACCTTGCAATTGTATTGCAGTTGTACAAAGCATTTCATAATACCTTGAGGCCCATTATAGGAGAAGGTAAACTTAGATTGAATGTTTACAGAATTCCTTAGGGATCTGGCATGCGGATAGGGAAGATATTGCTAGCAATCTAAAAGAGCATTTTACTGCCATAGAAGTAGATCCACAGCGCTTCATATTCCTTGTGATTTTATGCATGACATTCAACCTTATATTACTGCTGCTGATAATGAGTTGTTACTTGCTATCCTTATTGCTGATGAAATTAGGAAAAAATTGTTCAAAATGAAACCCTTGACCTCTCCTGGTCCATATGGTTTCCCTCCTGGTTTTTATCAAACTATGTGGGCAATGTAGTACAACTCGGGGATCGGCCCTAGGGCTGCTCAACGGGTGGGTCGGGTCGGGTTTGACCTCACCCGCACCCGACCCGCCTGTCACTGGTTTTTTTTTTCATCACCCGCACCCGACCCGTCGGGTGCTCGAGTCGGGTCGGGTCGGACCCGCCCAGATGGCGGGTCGGGCGGGCGGGTGCGGGTCACCCGCCCAAATAATCAAGCAAATTTTTTTCATGGGTTTGGCTGTTTTTTTGATCCTCACGCGCGCCACCTGATAAACCATTTTACCTAACAATCGATAATCTCAAAATCTAAGTCCCAACATTCAAAATTATACAATAAAATTAGAGTTTTAATATGCAATTCTTCTACGACATTTTCCACTAGCAAGTAGCAACAAAAACAAGTTCATCTTAGTACCAGAACCATCCAGGTCACCGAATAGGAATCAATCGTCATCTATGATGATGGAAGCACCAAGGTTACCAAATAGCTCTACAACAAAAGAAATGAACAATTAGAATGAAAAAGATAAAAATACCAATGGTAATAAAATATATGAAGTTAAGAACCATGATCCATGAAGTACAAATTATACCCGACTCAAGAACTTCAACCTCCTCCTCCTCGACTCCAACGCTAGAAGAATCTTTATCAATTGGTGTACGTAACCAATTTTGCAATAAAATTAACGCCTCAAGTGTTCTAGGCTTCAAGGAACTTCGAAAAGGATCCAAAATTCGTTTTCCGGTACTAAAAGCTGATTCAGAAGCAACAGAAGAAACAGGTATAGCAAATATATCTTTGGCTATAAGTGGTAAAATGCCAAACCTCGCAGAGTTGATCTTCCACCAAAGTAATATATCAAAAGAAGAATCATCCTCATTGGCCGGAGAGTAGATAGGCTCGGCCAAGTATCTTTCCACCTCAGATCTTCTATGATCCTCCACATTGCTCAATTGGTTTTTGCGTTTATTCCTTTCTTCCTTATACTTAGCCTTGCCAGAAATAGAAGAACCTTGAGCAAAAGTAGAACCAGAGTTACCTAGAGACTCGGATGAAGATATCACACTTTCAGTTGTATGTTCTAATTTATAAGCTGTGAACAGTTCATCAAAATCCTTTTTAACTTTATCAACCCAAGCTTGTACCCTTCTTTGTTTTATCACAGGGTCGTAATGCACAACTAAATATTCAACAGTCACATACAATCCTTGTTCTTTCACTCGTGGATCCAGAAGTACAGCAATAAACATCAACGAATTTATTTTTTCAAAAATCTCCCCAATACTTGTTGTACTTGAGCAACATTACGTCGCCCATGTGACTTAAGAAAGGATCCTCGTATCTATTTTTCCAATCTTCTAATTCTTGACGAACAGTACCGAGTTCCTCCAAGAATGAGTGTGAAGTAACATATGTAGAAGCTGAAAAAGCAATAGTTGAATCGTAGAATACCTTTAGAAACTGAATCAGAACTCTGGAATTGCACCAATCATAACTTTCAGGAGCATGAACTGGAGGCCTTTTCTTCTTCTTGGATTTTCTAAGAGCAACATCTACTTTTTCTTCTGGAATATCTACTTCTTCTTCTTCATCGTCAGAATCTAGATCAAAATCAGCATCAATATCAACATTGTCATCACCGTCACCCATATGAAAAGATGGTACTGGAATATCATAACAAAACTTCTCACGAAATGCCCTATCTGACTCATGTAGTCTTTCAAAAGCTTTTTCATACCTCTCTGCAGCAACTAACATCAAATAAGTAGAATTCCACCGAGTTTTCACATCCAAAATCAAACCTTTTTTACAATCTATCCTTGCCATCTCAGCAGCATCCATAAACTTCTTCAATCTTGCGGGAGATTTTGTGACATACTTTACCACTGCCCTGATTCTGAGAATTGATGTATGATACTTTTTTAAACCATCCTTAACGACAAGAGCAAGTACGTGGGCCGCACATCTAACATGCAAAAATTTAGCTCCAACTAACGAAGAACCCCAACTAACAACTTGTTTTCTCAGATAATCAATAGCAGTTTTATTCGCAGATGCATTATCAAGAGTGACAGTGAATACTCTCTCAAGACCCCATTCCACCAAACATTTCTCCAAAGCCTTACCAATTTGTTTACCTTCGTGACTTTCAATCAAACAAAAACAGATGATTCTTTTATACAGCTTCCATTCACGATCAATAAAATGAGCCGTTACAACCATGTAATTGTAGTTCTGCATCGATGTCCAAGTATCAGTAGTAAGACATACTCTTGTCTTATTTATCTTGAAATAACTTATCAATGCGGCCTTCTCATTCAAAAATATCATGCATATATCACGATACACTGTCATACGACCTGGAATCTTGAATCTCGGCTCAAGATACTTACAAAAAGCCCTAAAACCTTCGCCTTCAACAATTCTAAAAGCCATTTCATCTGTAATAATAAACCTAATCAACGCTTTTCTACATCCTTCTTGAGAAAAACTGACCCCCACCAACTGTGGTTCCTCTCCCGACTTGCACGGCTGAAAACCAAGTGTCTGTTGTCCTCTCTGCTCCTTATTAATTGATTTCTTGTACTCAATACACTTCTCTAAATGATGAGAAAGATTGGTAGTCCCATGTATTTTACCACCAATCTTGTAACTACCTCGACCCTTTGGACAATGCTTACACTTAGCTTTAGCAACCATCTTCTATAATATCGAAGTGATTCCATACCCAAGATTTCTTCACACCAACTCTAGGCTTCTTATTTGATGATGAAGGTTGAGAAGATGGTGTCGCGGCGGATGATGAAGGTTGACTAGATGGTGACGCTGATGACCCAGCTGTACTCCTTGTCCCTGGTGTCGATGCCGGTTGACGTTGAGGTGGAGGTCCCATACAACTTTGGGATGGTATTCCTTGTACAAGTGGAAGATCTGAAGTAACGTCATCTTCTGAGATTTCAACCATGTTGATAACCTACAAGGCATAGATGGCAGAAGGGGTGAGTTATCATACATACATATGTATTAGAATTTGAAAAGTATAACAAATTTTACATAGAATTTACCCCTACTTCTAGTTCTAGTTATCCAAAAATTAGATACATGTCATAATCCTAGTGGTCTCTAAATGAATGGCTACATTTATTTGTTCATTACCATACTACCAGCAAAATGGTTTTTAGCATCTGATACTGAAACTCAAATCGATATTAATACAAATTGACGCCATTCAAATTTAACTGTAGTACTGGCAACAAATGTGTTATATGGCTTCCGTTGCTTAAAAAAATAAACAAAATAATTTGCAAATGAAGTCACAAAAATAAACTGCATTAAGAATCAGCATCTGAATTTCAAGTTCGCAAGGGACAGTTTGGTTTAAACACAGAGAGTTTTGAGACTCTTAAGAGTCCAAGCATTGACTGATTATAAAAATTAAATTAATCATAATTTTCATGACAATAGAAACAAAACTATGAAAATGAAGGAGACTTCGAACTCTGTGACCTCTTAGATCCAGCCTCCAAATTAGATGACAAATTTAACCCACTGGAATTGAGACTTCGAACTCTGTGACCTCTTAGATCCAGCCTCTAAAACAAAACCAAGAAAAAACAGAAAAAAAATAGTTAATTAATAAAATTACATGAATACATTCTACCTATATGAATAATATATTTAATAAGAAACTTTGTATCCTATGTAACTACGAGTTTCGTTATATTGATGATAAGTATGCTAATGAGTTACACTACAACCTATACAAGGCTGTGGCAGTGGTCGAGTAAAGTATACGAAGAGAAGCGGCAAAGTGGCAGTGGTCGAGTAAAGTATACAAAGAGAAGCGGCAAAGTTAACAGTCAAACATATGTTATGCATAAAGGTCTAAAAAATTTATTCAGAAGTTTCGGGAAGATATAGATGTCTTCACTTAAAAGAAGTAGAGTAAATGTAGCTTCACTATGGGTGTATACCAGAGGAAATATATTAGTTAACCGGCAAAAGTTATTCATCCAGCTCAGAGAATCATAAACCACCAAGAATATTCTTGTAAAAGCAAATCCTTGCTCTTAAACTACATCCTTGTCTTACTATTCTTCACCATGTTATGTTATATACTCGTTCAAAAATTTCTTGAACTAAAAGATTCTAGGATAGGCGTTGCCAATTAGCTTTAACAGATAAAAGTGCATTCACTCATAGTAGCAGCAGTCATACTATTTGGACGACTTCTAACTTTTCACCCTTACCAGATATCAACTATCATCCCTAAAGACTAGCAATCTCAAATGAAAAACAAACAACAGGAGCATTTAGACGATGAAGTACACTTCTGCTTTTTATTAACAATTTACTATTTTCATTTATCCTTATTATTTCTCGCAGGACAGAAACATGCATAGTCAGATATAAAAACTAGTACAAACAAGGTGAGGAATTCAACAGACATATCAGATAAGGACTAGATTTGTCATAATCTCATATCAACCTCCTTAATTAGAGCCATCCTAAATTTCTATAACTACCTATTGGACAACATCGCCATCTGAATTAGTCAGAAATTTTAAATATAACTTGGCAGCAGTTGAAACCTGCCCCATCTCAGACGATGTTTTTGAAACCCAGTTCAAAAATGAGTATCACTACATATCTCGACCAAAATGTGTATGAGGTTTTACTAGTTCAAAGCGATCACACAAAATCAACCTTGTAGCATAACTAGTTTAAGCTCATACTCAGATTTAAACTCCTTCCTAACTTTTAGGGATGTTTACACTATCCTTGCTCACAAACTAAGGCTATTTATAAATTCAAGAATAGCAGCTCATCATACAAATACATCAATTGTCACCCTATATGCTCTTACCTTGTTGAATTAACAGAAATTAAACTATTTCTTCTTGGCATGTCCAACATAACAGGGAATACTAATTAACAGGGAACACTAATGATAATCTCGTTATCAACATCATCAATTTAATACACTAATGAAAAATCCCCAAATTTTAACTTGACGAACCCTAGTTCTAAAATTGATTTAAAAACACTAAATCAAAACTAGTAAAACCCTATCACAGATTTAGAAACATCCAAAACTAATAAAACCCAATTTTCAATTGCTACTAAATCATGTAAATATGTAATAAACACATTAATTTCAATTAGGGCAAAAACTACCTGTAAGAGATTGAACTGATGTCTGAATCTCTGATGGTGTTGATGAAATGATGAAGTGATGATGCAGGGAACTTGGGTTCAAGGTGGTGGTGGTGGTGGTATTCTCTACTACTCTGTAGAAGAAGAATGGAACCAGAGACTCAAGAGTACAGAGAAGAAAAAAAAGAACTGAAGAAGAATTGGTTTGTTCGACTTCGACTCTGTTTTGTTAAAATTGATTGGCGGGTTGGCGGGTCGGGTCGGGTGAGAGGAGCTATCACCCGCACTCGACCCGCCAGAAGTCGGGTTTAGGAAAAATCACCCGCACCCAACCCGTTCAACGGCGGGCCGGGTGCGGGTCGGGTTATTTTGGGCGGGTGCGGGTCGGGTTGGCGGGTTGGGTCGGTTTTGTTCAACCCTAATCGGCCCCGGATCGGTTGGGGATTGATCCTGGCCGATCCTGGCCGATCCCAACCTAATATCACATACCTATGCATATTTCTTCTTGATATGAAAATTTAAATTAACACTTTAAAACCTGATTCAAGTCTATTAAACCTGGCTTTTTTGGATGAGAAAAACTAATTGGGGGCTACTTATTTATCCTCATCCAAAGGCAAAGGATAATGAATGTCTAAAAATGATAAAAATATTAAGTTATTTTCACTAGTTCAATTTACGTTTCTACCCTTTCAACCTTAAATTATTTTTTTTACTTTTTTTTCTTTTTTTTTCTAATTTTTTTTTTATTGTTAATTTTTTTATAAATCCAAAAATAAAAAAATTAATTAATAAAAATTAAATAATAATAATAATAATAAGCTAGGCTAGTATAATCAGTAATACGAGATTTTAATTAGCCATCGATTATACTACAATCTGTTGCTAGTTCAAACCACAAACTACCGATTGTAAAGTAGAAAAACTCAAAAAAATTAAAGTTTTCCAAAATTTATATGTGAGGCTATTTTTACAATCTGCAGATATATCAATCGCTGAAATTACCGATTGTGAAAGTAAAAAAATTCTAAAGTTTCTGAGTTTTGAAAATTTTATATTTGGGACTATTTTCATAATCGGTAGATATTTAATTTGTCGAAACTACCGATTGTGAATGTAAAAAAAATCGAAATTTTCTAAATTTTGAAAAATTTATATTTGGAGTTACTTTCACAATCAGTAGATATCTAATCTGCCAAAACTACCGATTGTGAAAATAGGAAAATTCGAAATATAACTGGGACTACTTTCATAATCGATGGATATTGAACTTCTTTAAATTACCGATTATGAATTGAAAAGAAAAATTATTTTGGGGGTAATTGTATAATCGGTACTTTACAAACTACCGATTATTAGTGATTTTTTGAAATAAAAAAATATTAAAAAAAATATTAATAAAAAATATTAATTAATTAATTATAATATAACTAATTTAACAACTAATACAATTAATTTATACTAATTAACTAAGGGTAGATTAGTCATTATATAAAATAGGTGGGTAGGGGTGGTGGTAAAGTACTTCATAATGACATGTTTTGTCTTATTAGTAGTCCCCAATTAGTTCTCTTTAACCCCAAAAATGCTCGGCTATTAAAGATAAAAACCACATAAACAAACATAAAAAAAGCATAAAACAAACCTCAAAGTTCGTTCAAAAGATAAAATAAACTTCAACTAGACATCCATGGACATCTTAGAAGACTCAATACCAGCCAGCATACTCCAACCGTTACCTAGACCAGCTTCTAGATATTTGATAAAACTCTAAAGACTCGACACTGGCTATTAGACTTAACTCATAACTTAAACCAACTTCCAAACATCTAACTAAACTCTAAAGGTTAAAGTTCAACTTTATAATCTCCTTCCTCGTTGACACTTTTGTCTCTATTAGCACCATTATTCTTATTAGCTTCCATACGCTATTCATAATCCATATTAAATTGAAAATTAGCATCATCACTATCGTTATTGTCATCATCAGGTGGGGGGAGTATCATCATCAAGTTCATCAGAGAGAAGACTGAATATAAGATGAGTACCCGATCATTCCTTTCTTCTTGACCTTGTGCTTAGTCCAACATCCATAACTCCACTTTCATGTTTTTTGTGTCTTAAATGGTCTCATATTTATAATGATTTTCTCAAATGGTCTCAGGTGTTAGAAATAACATGATAGTCGTCACCATATCTTGGAATTATCATAACCATATCACCTTCTGTTTTTATTTTTGTAATTTTGTATTTCTCTAAGTGATTTGGTGGGGCATTAGCATCGAATTATTATCGTCGTTGGGATGAAGTAGAGTGATTGAGATCAAGCCCCATTATTGTATTTTATTTAGGAAAAAAAAAATGATGAAAAAATGGAAAAAAAGTAAGAAAAAAAATAAGTGAATAATTATTTTATTTTCAATAAATCGACCGTTGGGGACCTTTATATACCAGCTGAGTCGATAGTAGTATAAGGATTTAGACCAGTGGGAGCGTATCTCAATCCATCAGGATTCATCCTGGCAGCGACCTTCAGACAGATATGGGAAACACCGTTCACCTTAGTCAACATGTGCAAACTTCATCATCTCCATATTCATCTTCTAAATCTATTCATGTGACTGAAGTTTGATAGATTCCGAGTATCGTGGTCCATTGTACGACTTTCTGAGTAGTGCTTTGTTTTCTTATATATGAATTTTAGTATGCTTGAGTAAAAACTTGTGTACATCAATTATTCAAAGCAATGTAATTCCTCTCATAGACAAAGAACTTTGTAGCCAACTAAATAGCATGTTTAATGTCTACCCTCAATCGTTCACAAGTGGTTAAAATTTGGAGTAAAGGTTGTGTGGGTATATCTCTTGTAAACCCTCACGAGACAAAACTCGTCCACTAGGGCCACCTAGGGGTTTAAAGGCTTGTTGGACATGCTAAGTGCAACCGCGGTGCCTGCGACAATGAGTTAGGATTATCTTTATTTTCTAGATTAGATTTGCTCGAGGACTAGCAAATAATAAGTCTGGGGGTATTTGATAGACATGTTTTTGTGTCTTAAATGGTCTCATATTTATAATGCTTTTCTCAATTTTTGTACTAATATTGTCCTTCTGATAAAAGTGTTGAAAGCAACCCAGAAGAATTGATAAAGGCACCAGAAAAAATGTTAAAGGCATCCCTAAAACTTGGATAAAGGCACCCAAGTTTTTACTAAAGGCACCCATATTTTTCAACTCAGAGTTTGAGCGTGGAAATTTTCTTCCCTTATCTGCTTGAGCTGTGGTCGATATATTTGAAGAGTTTGGACAAAAATTATTATCTTGCCTTGTAAGGAGGGATTTTTACAAGCTAGGAAACTCGGAAAAATTACCCAAATCCCGTGAAAAACAATATCACGTGAAATATGGATTTAGCTTTCCTATTTTACTGGATTAGTTCCAACTAATCAATATCTTGTTCCGCCAACTATATCAACAAAGAAGAAAACAAATAAACTGAGTATAGGGACTATTTCACCGAAAAAGAAAAAAGTTAGATCAAGAATGATCTCGTGAAGGAAAATATTTTATTCTCATTAAGAAAAAGATTTGGAAATATTTTGGAGGAGTTAATGAGGCTAGTGTGTTTTTTTGAGTATAAATAGGAGTTGGGGTCAACACAAAGAGGGAGAGAGCCACAAAGAGCCATATAATCGATCAGAAAAAAAAACACTTCTCTCTGCAAATCAGACCGAGGAAGAAGAAGAAGGAACCATTGATGTAGGTTCAATCTGTTATTTACTACTGCCACCAGATCTTTCACAATCAATACCTTTTGCCACAGAAATTGCTACAGTAACAACAACAGTTCTGCAGAAGAGGTCGTTCTTTTACAACTTTTCTGGGCAGTTTTATCCAGCAGCGTTCTAAGTCCATTCTTTATTCACTACATCTCAAAGCAGTCGTTAAATCGACTAAAAACAGAAGAAAAAAATTATAAGCTTCTTTTCATTAATAAAAATTCATGGTTAATCAATTTTTTTTATTTTTTTTTTTGCCATGAGTAACTAAACTTTTTCTCTAGGGTGTAGGAAGAAGCTATTTCTGATGGGTATACATTAGTTTTTAATCTCTTTGATTTATTACTCTTTTGTGTTTTTCAATGATTAATAATTTTCTTTTCTAGAAGCTTCAAAATAATTATTCGGGATAGTCTTTAGGATATTGATATTTTATAATCGAAGGAGAATTAGATTTTGGGAATATCAACGAAAGTTGTAGTATTAAGTTTTAAATCGATAAATCTTCCAAAACATAAGATTGGGTTCGAAAATTGTTTTGGGAATTCGAGAGTAATAGTTAAAGTAATGATTAATTAATTTTACAACCATCAGAAATAGTGGAATCCGAAACCCTAGAATAATTCTCATTAGTCATTTTCTTTAAATTTAATTCGTAAAATCAAACTTGTACTTGTCGCTTCTACTTTGTAGTTGCCGTGCGATTGCGGCTATAGGTTGTAAAAATTCCTATAAATTTTTGGCGTCGCTGCCAGGGATTGAGAAATAATATTTTTTGTTAATTTTTGATTTTGTATTAATTAGGCTAGTTAGTTTAGAATTTTATTTTTACATCTATTTTCTTTTCTAGATTTCATTTGGGTGTTTCTTGTCTTTGTTGTGCAGGTCGTATTTTACAAATATTTTGTGGAAAATTGCCTACCATAAAGGTTAGTAAAATCTAATTTTTATTTATTAATTTCTATTTTTAGATTTTATTTCGTTTTTAGTGTGTTTGTGCATATTTTTAATTTTATTATTATAAAAAAAACACGTTTGCACACACCATTTTGCATCTTCCGGCACCGATTTTAGGAAAACTGTGGGATAGTACGGTGAACCCTCTGGACGTTATCATCCGAAACACCACAAACCCCAGCCTTGTACCTAAGACCAATCTTTGACCGTAGGTATAATTTGATGCGGTTACCCAAGCTTACCTAAAATAGTGAACCCCGACATTTGTATGTGCACAAATTCTTGCTAAACACTAGTAGTTCTACTTGTGTATGCGTCGTTGGATCCGTGTAGGATATAGACTTGAAGAAAACGACCTTCTTTGCTTAAGTCCGACCCGTTACTCGGATTTAGGTGGTACATCCGTTTTTGCTGAAATATGTAATAATGAAAATGAGGTCCAGGTGAACAGAACCCTTAGAGCATCCACATTGGTACGAGCAAAAGACGGAGTATACCCAAATTTACTCTTTGATCGTCCCAAAACCAATCACAGTGGGGCGAGCACATTTGGTTATAGTCGAGTTTTTTTACTTTTTTGGGACCAAATCTGATCTGAAAACTGGACCTAACCCAATTTTGGTGGAGCGTTCACCTAGAAGTACATTTCCCATCAAGTGTTAAGTTAGCATACGTCTCGTGACAGGCGTTTCCGTGGAGTACCGCCCGTGTACCATCTGGAAATCAGGCGGACATTGAGAGTACCGCCTGTGTATTAGCTTATATCAGGCGTTAGTATACATGAACACCTGATGTAAATGGGTGTGAGTTTAGGTGAACGCCTAACTAAATCTAAAAAAAAAAATGAGACAGGTGCGAGGCTAGGTGAACGCCCAACTATTCTCTACTCTTCTTCCATTGCGTTTCTCCGTGGACTATACCCAATTTTTTTTAGTTTTTAGTCTATGGTCTACTCTTTAGTCTGCCTATGACTGTGGATGCTCTTAGAGATCGTATGAACCCTTCTAGAGTAGTACGTGGGGTAATTTTACCCGCTTTTAATGGGAAATTTGATATCAAACCTGGGACAATTAACATGCTTCGTACATTTAGGGGGTTAGATAATGAGAATCCCTATACCCATATTAGAGACTTTGAAATGATTTGTGGGACCATGAGCTATCCAAATGTCTCGATAGATGTACTTAAGTTGTGTTTGTTTCCTTTTTCCCTTGATAAAAAGGCTAAAGAGGTTGTATCATTTTATTCCCGCTAAAACAATCACCACTTCGGATGGCCTTGTAGAGACCTTTATTAAGAAGTTCTACCCACACCATAAGATTGTTGTTGTTCGTCAGTCTATTCAAACCTTTAAACAAGAATTAGGTGAAAACCTACATGATTATGTAGAAAAGTTTAATGAGTTGTTATACCAATGTCCGCATCATGGGTTTGAAAAAGCCCATATGTCCCAAATCTTATATGAGGGTTTGGATAGTGAAACCCGTATGCAGGTAGAAACAATGAGTGGTGGAGAGTTTACTCATAAGGATCCAGACACTTATTTTGACTCGTTTATCGAGTTAGCTGAGAAAATGAGGCAGTGGGCTTCAATGAGAGAACCAGATGTAATTAGAAACCCAATCTATATGGTCAATCAAGTTGATAATGGTTCGGATATTCTTAGGCGTCTAGAGGCCTTAGAGATTAGGAGCCAAGAATGGTCGAGTCAGGTTATGGGATGTAACAATGAGCCCCAGTTTTACCCAAATGAAACTACTCGTGAACAGGTTAGTGTCTTGCATGGAGGTATGAACTCTAAATATGAGGGTCGACCCAAGTTTGACCCATACTCTAATACCTATGACCCTGGGTGGAGACATAACTCAAATTTCTCATGGTCCAAAGGGGCCCATCAAGGTAATGCTTCTAGCATGGACAAACCCGTACTTGCCGCTTCTACTTTGTAGTTATCGTGCGATTGTGGCTATAGGTTGTAAAAATTTCTATCAGTTCCCAAGTAAGATATTCACCTTCCCCAACTAATCCTCCACCTTCCGATATGAGCCAATCATCATCTTCATCAAATTTTTCCAAGAAAATATAAGACGATCTACTTCTCCGGTGTCGTATTTATTTTACTATTCGTATTGACGCTCTAATTTCTTGTTATATTGTATGTAGAGATCTTCACTCAATTTCTGTTGCAAAAACTGGTTTATTTTAATGGAATATAACTGAAAATTAATCCAAGTAGAAAGTTAGTTACATTCTCAAATGCACTTCAATTTCGCTCACAAGGAGAAGAACTACAAGTTAGACTTAACACTCGAATTGCAAACTTTTGTAGGCAAGGCACGTTGACCCCATGAAGTATCCACCAATCATCTAATTGAGAGAAAAATCAACATTAAGAGATTTAAGATTCAGTTTGAAAAAATATAAACTCTTAGTAAAATTTTGTATCAAGTTACGAGGTCTTATCGTATCTCTGGTCCTCACAGTTGAAGGTCTTTTTAGTAACCTGATAGGCTTTTGGAAAACCTATATATAAATAAATCGCAATCGCACGACGTCTACAATGTAGAAGCGGTAAATACGGGTCGAACCCACAAAGAGCGGGAAAATACTGCAATCAATATATCTAATCAACTAACCAGAAATGATGTTTTTGGATTTTTAGAATTAAGAATGAAATAATAAAATTAAACTAATAAAGTAAATTCACTGGGAGAATTGGTAACCAGGGTTTTCAGTATCCACCACTATTTTTATTCAATTACTGAAATGAAACATAACTCCTGAATATT
>JAJJMC010031374.1:0-10458 GCA_023531435.1 Papaver californicum | reverse complement strand
CGTGACATAGGTTAAATCTGTGTGGCTCTTGCACCAGATTGCTTAGAATAACCTCAACTCACAAGACCATTGCTTTCATTGGGTTAACTTGAGTGGCTCTTGCGCCAAGTTGTTCTTTGAAAATGATTCAAAGAGTGGCTCTTACACCTTTGATTATATTAGGAGTTTTGCCGGAGTAGACCTGTGATAGGGTGCTTTAGGGTTATTAATAATAAAAGAGAATGAATGTTGAGTATGATTCAGTTTATAACATGTTGGAAGATGGAAGATGGAAGATGAAACCTCTAACCAATGCTCTTTATCTTTAATATTCGTATTAATTTACTTGTTTAGTATAACACTTAGTTAAAATTACAATTACAACCCCCCCTGTTTCTATAAGTATCAAAATAACTTGATGGTCGGTTGTCAGCCAAGCAAAATTATTTTAAGTTCTTTCACTTCACAAACCATGGATTAGAATGTAGTAGTAAGGACAAGTTCGTTCCTCAGGGAGATATGGGTTGTTAACTATTTTTGGTTACTTATGTAAATAGGGGGGTTTTGGTTTATGGTTTAAGCTAAATTAAATTAATAAAAAAATTAAAGTTGTAAATAAATGATGAGAGTATTGGTAAAAGAATTCATCTTTCGTCATCAGACATGTTATCAATCAAACTAAATTTTCAATTTTTTCTAAATATCAATAACCCTAAAACATCATATCGCAGGTCTACACCGGCAAAACTCCTTTTATCATCAAAGGTGCAAGAGTTACTCTTTGAATCCTTTTCACTAGATAACTTGGTGCACGAGCCACTCAAAATTAACCCAATGAAAGCAATGGTCTTCGTTAGTCGAGGTTATTCTAAGCAATCCGGTGCAAGAGCCACTTGGATTTAACTTATGTCAAGCTTCTACACATAACTGCATGACAACATCCTGTCGTCAGAAATTATGCTATGCTACTTATAACAAGGGTCTTTCGACAATTACAGATCTCAAATCCTAGTTCAGCTATAAATATAAATATATGTTCATTTAGTTCACGACTTAAACAAAAAAAATACTCAATCACAAAAACGATATTGGTAGTAGAACATGAACGATATTAAAAAATATAATAAAAAAATTAAAAATAAATAATTTTAATTAATAAACATGTTCTAGACTTCTGACTACATCTTTAACCAATATAAGAAGTTAGCTACACATAATTTTACTAAAAACTATGGAAAAATAAATATTAAAATAAGATAAATCAAACCGAATATGAGAAAGATATTCCCACTCTCCAGCGCAATCTTTAGCCTATCCGTAGACCACAGCCTCCGCGAAAAGCCCCTTCTGTGCCGCTTTTCTATTTTTTTTTGTGTCTGAAGTTGTTATGTACGTGAAGTTTACGGTTCCTATTTATAGAGGCCAAATCACCTCCTCTTTAGAGTTTTAAACCCAATAAGACTCTTAATAAGCCTAAGTGAATCACCGAATACCAAATTTCCGTACAAGACACGGATTCAATCACCGAATTATAAACTCTAGAAACAACACGAAGTCAGCTTCCTTATGCTTCAATTCATCCCTTAAAAACCTTACGCGTTCAATTCCTAGCTTTTCTCCAAACTCAGGTCTCTGTCTCTAACTCAAATTCTTCTTGTATTCTCGGATATCCTCTCAGCCTTATATCTCGACCTCTCTCAGAGTGAAACTATTACAGAACCCAACTCACCATCACCAATAACTTTAGCCATTCCGTGATCAACTATTTTCAACTGCCAGCAAACTCCACTTCTGGTTATTCTCTCTTTACCCATTATGGCAAGAACCACCAGCGACCATCATCTCCCTGATATCACGAAACAGCAACAATGGTACTATACTAGCTAGCCATTACCCCCACTACACCCATCGATCAGGCACCACCAGATATCACTTAACAGCCTCACTGTCTATTCTTCTCTCTCGTCTAAACTCAATCACCCTTGCTGATTCTCACTCACCATTAAATCTTGGAAAAATCTAAGGCACTTTCCTTATTTGATGATTCAATTCAGGAAAAATTGTAGGAAGTTTGGTTATCTTGTTCTTATCTTAATCTCATATTCATTTTATATATTGAGCTAGGAAGAATCGAAAAAAAGAGTTAGATTTCTTGAGTTTGAGTATTTTGAATGGATAATCCTACCTAAGATGTGTTTTTTTGTGTTTGTTAACTTATTTTGAATCACTGGAGGAATCCCTAGGTGTCCCTAGAGGACGAGTTATAGTCACGTGAGGGTTTACTAGAGATTTACCCATAAAACCTACTCCAACTTGCAAATACTCCAGAGCACATGCATCCAAAGAGCTAAGAGGACATAAAATTTCTGCACATTAATAATAAGAAATTAGATGTATCAAAGAACATTATTCTCATGATTAACTCTTGAGTTAGGAGAAAACCACCATATGAAAGAATTCAGAATCGTGAGTGACCGAATTTTTCTTCCTCACTAATAGGGTATTATGAATTTGACACTCAAAAGACGCACTTTATGGTTCTCATGTGTGCAGGAAGGAGTGAAGATATAAACCCTGCACACGTTGAATGGTGGGAAAGAAAAGGAACCTTCCGAATTATATGAAGATGTTATCCAATAGAAATATGGGACGAAAAAGAACCCTTTTTTTTCTAGTGACCTCTAAGAAAGGATATCAACCACTATGCAAGGATGTGAACACTTACTTACCTTCTCACCTGATTCACAATCAACACCACTTTCACAACATCTAATAGAAACGTCTTCAGTCTTCGATCTTCAACTGTAGATGATGAACTCTTGAACTTCATAGGACTTCGACAATTTCTAACTCTTTTCTTCTCAAATTCTTGTTTCTTAAAACTTCTTTATATATTTCTTCTTTCTCATGACCTTAACGAATAAATACTAAAACAATAATGATGAATATATTTTTTTCTTTTGTTTCTTCTGTGTGTTTTTTTTTTTGTTTTTTTTTTTTCCAAAACAAAGTAATATGAAATACAAACTGAAAGAATAACAATGAAACTAATATGGTCGTGAGAGAAAGGACTTTACCACTTGATTCTTCGCAACTTGTACATAAGTCTTCAACTTGTATATAAAATTATGCTCCTTGTATTGTTGCTTCACTTGAATATGAAATTTGCTCATTCTTGTACCGTTGCTTGTAAACCTTGATCGTCTTCAATTTTCCTTCAAATTTATAATGTTCCGCTTGTTGATGATGATGGTGTTTCTATGGACCTGTTGTTGTCAAGAAAGAGATAGAGTGGTTTCAACTGCAAATCAAACTACAATGCAAGGTTTTTTTGCAACTCTGATGTCACCCTCATGATTGACATAATTAGCACTCAAGAGATCAAAAAGTAGTATTGAAATGGTGCGAGGTTGGGTAGCTCATCATTCTACCCAGAGTTTGGGGCAGATGAAACACTCTAAACAGACAATTTTAGGTTTTGGTGCCTTACTCATGAGTATTGAATGACCAGCTTCTCTAATATTGTATTCTCTACCAGCGGTTTAAGTCCGTATTTGTCAGCTCTAGCCTCTCAAAAACTAAGAAACCCGAATATAGTTCTGTAATACGTCTAAGTTCGGTTATTTTGGTAAGAACTCTGTATGTAAACTTAGCTAAAAGTATACTAAGTGATTCTAAAATATCTAAAAGTAGGAGGTTTCATGCAAATAGTTCCAAAAAAGTTAAAATTTTCTACCTAAAAGTGAATACTTAAGAATTTTATATGCTTAACCACTCCCCCACACATAAACTTTACGTTGTCCTCAATGTAAATTGACTTTTCCAATGTAAAATAAAGGTATAAAATTCCTACTAATGATATGAAAATATAAGAAAAATGAAAAAACTAAAAAGATGAAAGATAAGAAATACTAAACCAATGGGTTGCCTCCTATTCGACGCTTGGTTTAATGTCGTCATCCCGACTGTAGACTTCTCGCTACTCATTAGCCCGTATCTAACACATTATGAATACTCGATTGAGCATTACTTGGGCATCACATTGCTTCAAAGATACTGAAACTTATGACCTCTCCATCAAACTCCATAGTCAAGGTGCCATCATGGACATCAATATTCGTTCTAGAAGTGCTCAAAAATGGTCTACCCAATAGTAAAGGTGCAGATGAGGATGAATTATCATCACTCATATCTAGAACATAGAAGTCCATTGGAAATATTAATCTGTTTACCTGCACCAAAACATCCTCAATGATAAATGCATAATTTACATATTTTAAGTATCATTTTCTTACACTAATTTGTTAGATTTTATGTGAATTACTTTGTATTATTATTATTTTTGTCGTTGAGCTTTACAAGGGAAGAATTTTCCAAAAACCTAGTGTATCTCATTCAAATCCATGAATTCTTCTAACCATCTTGTAGATAATTAAATTACGAAGCCGATGGCGAAAGAATGAACTATGAGAAAGTTATGAGCAAAACAATAACTAAGAGAAATATGGTTATTTTAATAGCCACTACTATGGACACCCCATTGTACGCTAAGGTGCATCTTAAATTTAATTGTTAAAGTCACCTGCTCATTTGCTCATGGCTACCAATTATTCAAATATTTATAAAGGCACCGTCAGAATTGATAGGGCACCCACCACCTTCTCCTAAATTCAGAATTAGGGTTCATTGAATGTAAAGCTTGGTCCCGCCATGAAAGTGATGAGAAAGGTTGCTGGAGGTTTTTGACGTGAAGATGAAGATTGATCTCGGATGCAGTGAGGTTGTTGATGATATGAAGGTTGAATGGTGGTTGTTATGTCGTTGATTGCTGTCATTGGTGAAGATGGACTTGCCTGTGAATGGTGATGATGATCATTGATCATCATTGATGGTAGTAACGTTGATATTCATGGCAAAGTCTATGATAATATGGAGTGAGTCGAGCTGTGTGTATGATACTATAGAGATAGGATAACATGGCAGTTGTGATAAGCTCGAGCAGGATAAGCTGGAGCAAAGAAGGAGGTATGTGAGATGGGTTTGGTCTATATTATGGCTGAGAGGATTTGCTGGTGGGTTTAATGTTGGTCTGTAATAAATTGGGAGAAAGTGTGAACACGAGAATGGTTGATCATTAACATCATAGCAGCTCAGGTTAGGGAGAAAAGTTTGTCGTTGTTTTAAATTGAATGGAAAAGCCGAATGAAGACATCGAACATGGAATGAGGGTTGCTGAGAAGTTTTACAAAGTATGGCTGGCAGTTGATGAAGAGAAGCTTGCTATAGCTCGAGTTGATAGGTGTTGTCAGTTGGAGTCGAGTTGATAGGTGTTGTCAGTTGGAGTCGAGTTGATAGGTGTTGTCAGTTGGAGTCGAGTTGGAAGTTGAAGATGGAGTTGATGCTGTTGCTTGAGTTAGTCAGCGAAGTCAGGGAAGGAAGATGAGTTTTAGTGAGAAAAGATAGGTAGTGTGAGGCGTGTGCGAAATGTTGAAGGTTAAAAGAGTCATCATTCGTGTCCATTAGCTGGTCGGTGGGAATAAGGCTTATTAAGATTCCTACTCAAGTTGAACTCTAATAGAGGCGGTGACTTAGCCTCTATAAATATGATTCGTGAGTTCCACTTCAAAGATATACCTTCATACAGAAAGAGACCTTCACGTACAGACGCAGAGAGAAAGAATTGGAGGCAGAGAACGGAGGAGGTTGTCTTAGCACGAAGAAACTAGGGATGCGTTGGAGCGTGGGATTATCTTTCCCACTTATTCAGTTTAATTTATTGTTCTTCAATATTTATGTTTTCATAGATTTAGTAAAACTATGGGTAGCTAACTTCTTATATTTGTTAGGGTTGTAATCTAAAATCACAAACGTGTTATTTTGATTAATGCATTGATTTATTCATTCACTCTCGTATTTATCGTTCATGTTTTACTACGCATAATAATTGCATGATTGTGTTCATGTAATACAATTAGTTATTTCTCATATTTAAGTCATGAATTAAATATATTAATAACTTCTCTATAGCTAATTATGAGTCGTAGGTATTTTTATCAAGAATTCTAATAATTGATAGTAATTTGTGACTACTAGCGGTGTGAATAATGAAGGAAATCAAAAGTATAACTTGACCTAGGTTGAATATACCACGATTTTATTTATATTATCTATGAATAACCCGTCTCATAGAATATAAAGCTTTTCTCAAATTGAATCCCTTAGCGATAAAGCATTAGGTTATTTGTTGAAAAAGAACTCATATATTACCGATTGCAATATTTATTGATTTTTGGAGACGTAACGAAGTGTTGACACCGATTAGGGATACTTTAGGGTTATTAGTAATATGGGAGAGTGATGATAATATTGAAGCTTAATTTAGTAACATGTGTAGTGATGGACGGCGAATTCTTTAACCAACTTTTACTTCTGATATTTTCCTAAACATTTTCAATTTAATTTTCTTTAGTTTCAATTATTTTCAAACAACATTATCCCCCCAATTTCCCTAAGTTTTCAAATAGAATTAACAACCCATATCTCCCCGTGGATCGAATTCTTCTTATCAAAATACTCTTATTTATAATTTTGAATGAAAAGAACTTAAAATAATTTTGCTTAGATGACAACCGACCACTCAACAACCCCTTTGGAGTAAACATTAGATCTATTGGCAAGTTCAATAACTATACTGGTCTCCTAAAGAGGACCAAGATGTAAAGCATTATAAATTGAAACATGCATAACATTAATAGATGCTCCTAAATCTAGCAAGGATTTTGTAAACCTGGTTTTTTCCAATGGTGCATGGAATAGTAAAGCTACCGAGATCTTTCAGTATAGGTGGAAGTTTCTTTTCAAGAAAAGCTAAAGCATTCTCCCCCACACTCATTACTTCATTATCGGTTAACTTATGCTTATTAGTGCACAAATCCTTCAACAACTTTACGCAACGAGGAACTTTATTGATTGCTTCAATGAGAGGAATGTTCACTTGGACTTTCGTGAAAACATCCAAAATCTCTTTATCTTGTTCCACCTTCTTATTATCTTCAGTGAACCTTTAAGGAAAAGGTAGAGGATGAACGTAAGTAGAAACATGATATTGAGGCTTTTCTTTTGATATCTGACCATTTTTCAGAAGAGTTATGAGATTTTCCTCTTTAGAAGGATCCTTTAGAGATTTTTCATTACCCTTAACCGTAATTTTTGGTTGCACAGTTTGTGTACCACTTCGCAATGTAGCAGCATTAACAATCTCTCTTGGTTTAACAAGAGTCTGAGAAGGGAGTTTTTCACTATATTGTTCCTTTATATGATTAATCTCACTTTCCATAACACCCATCTGCGTACGCAGCTTATTAATTATATTATCTGTTTTCTGCTGATATAGCTCTGCTAGTTGTTGATTCTGTTGTACCACGGAGATTAAAGTCTTCACCAAAGTAAGCATCTCTGATGATTATGAGTTTTGAGTTATTTGTGGTTGTTGTACTTGAGGTTGGAACTCACTAGAACGGTTATGAACATGATCTGCAACTGTAGCTTCCTTGATAACATAACTCGAGTGTGTCCGGTCTCTACATCTTTGATCATAGGTGTTGGAGTAAGGATCACACTATTGTATTTATTGGCTTGAGAAGAGAGCATTGACGTGTTCTACATAATCATAAGCTCGACGTGATGGTTGTACCACTACAATTGCAATTTGTTGCACTATTGTTGTCAGGTTTCCTATATGTTGATGTAGCTCATTTATCTCGTCAACTTGATTAACTCTCTTGAAAAATGGATCTGATAAACAACTTGAGAATTGTTGAGAATTTGCTGCCATGTTGTCGATCAATTATATAGCTTGTGATAATGTTTTGTTCATTAAAGAACCACCACTTGCAGCGTCAAGGAGATTTTTGTCACCTGGTAATAAACCATCGTAAAAATACTAGATAATCAATGCGTCACCAAATCTCTTATAATGTTTTTCCCCCCATCTGTTTAATCCCACAAATATCTTTCCGAATTTGTGTTTCCTTAGATGCAGGGAAATACCTCTCTAAAGAGAGCTTCTTCAAACAATTCCATGTTGTTACACTGCCAGCAGGTAAATAGTATATCCATTCCTTAGCGGTGTCTACCAAGGAGAATGGAAAAACCCGTAACATAGCTCCATATGCATTAGTCTCTGTCGGTAGCATGGCCATGACCATGTTCTGGAAATCCATTCGATGCTTGTTCGGATCTTCATTAGCCATTCCCTGGAATTTGGGAAGCTCTCGAATCAACCCTGACTTGATCTCGAAGTTGAATGTAATTTGAATACACCATTCATGTGTATCCATCTTGTGAGAAGCTAGTTTTTTTAGTGTAAGATTTGCATCACGGATTGCTTCTTTTAGTTTGTCTTTCAGTAAAGTACCTGAAACACAATTATTAAACGAAATAAAAAATAAAAAATAAGAAATCAAAACTAAATAACAATCTGCTATGCCTCCCCGGAAGCGGCGCCAAAATTTGGTTGGTTGTCATCCAAGAAAAACTATTTTAAGTTCTTTCACTTCACAAAATATAGATTAGAGTATAGTAGTAAAAACAAGTTCGTTCCTCAGGGAGATATGGGTTGTTAACTATTTCTGATTACTTATGTAAATTGGGGGATTTTGGTTTATGATTTAAGCTAAATTAAATTAATAAAAACAATTAAAGTTGTAAATAATATGATGAGAGTATTTGGTTAAAAAATTCATCTTCCTTCATCAGACATGTTATCAATCAAACTCAATTTTCAATTTTTTCTCAGTATCAATAACCTTAAATTATCCCATCGCAGGTCTACTCCGGCAAAACTCCTTTTATCATCAAAGGCGCAAGCCACTCTTTAAATCATTTTCACTAGATAACTTGGCGCAAGAGCCACTCAAATTTAACACAATGAAAGCAATGATCTTTGTGAGTTGAGGTTATTTTAAGCAATCCGACGCAGGAGCCACACGGATTTAACCCAGGTCAAGCTTCTATACATAACTGCATGACAACATCCGTCGTTAGAAATTATGCTATGCTACGTGTAACAAGGGTCTTTCGACAATTTCAGATCTCAAACCCTAGTTTATCTCTAAATATAAATATGTGTTCATTTAATTCGCGACAACCCTAGTTTATCTCTAAATAAAAATATATGTTAATTTAATTCGCGACTTAAATAAATAAATATTCAATCATAAAAACAATATTAATAGTAGAATATGAACGATATTAAAAAGGTTATAAAAATTAAGAATAAATAATTTTAATTAATATACATGTCCTAGACTTCAAAGTACATTTCTAACCAATATAAAAAGTTAGCTACGTATAATTTTACTAAAAACTATGAAAAAATAAGTATTAAAGAAAGATAAGTCAAACAGAATATATGAGAAAGATATTCCCATTCTCCAGCGTAATCTTTAGCTTCTCCATAGACCACAACCTCCGCGAAAAGCCCCTTCTGTGCCTATTTTCTTCTTTTTTGTGTCTGAAGCTGTTCTGTACGTTAAGTTTACGGTTCCTATTTATAGAGGCCAAATCACCACCTTTTTAGAGCTTTAAACCCAATAAGCATATCACCGAATACCAACTTTCCGTACAAGACCCGGATTCAATCACCGACTTTTAAACTCTCGAAACAACACGGAGTCAGCTGCCTTATACTTCAATTCATTCCTTAAAAACCTCACGTGCTCAATTCCTAGCTTTTCTCCAAACTCAGGTCTCTGTCTCTAACTCAAATTCTTCTTGTATTCTCGAATATCCTCTAAGCCTTATTATCTCGACCTCTCATAGAGGGAAACTATTACAGACCCCAACTCACCATCACCAATAACTTTAGCTATTCCGTGATCAACCATTCTTAACTACCAGCAAACTCCACTTCTCGTTATTCTCTCTTTACCCAATTATGGCAAGAACCACCAGCGACCATCATCTCCCTGATCTCACGTAACAGCAACAATGGTACTATACTAGCTAGCCATTACACCCACTAGACCCATCGATCAGGCACCACCAGAAATCACTTAACAGCCTCACTGTCTATTCTTCTCTTTCTCGTCCAAACTCAATCACCCTTGCTGATTCTCACTCACCATTAAAGCTATCGAGTTCCTCCATCTTTAACTCCTCGATCTCAACTGCATCATCATTACTGATCACCAGAAACTTGAGCTACCACTGCCATTCAACTCTATCATCACTACAGACTCATAGCTCCATTCACTGATGGTCAATAATCATCATCAACACTCGATAGACTTTACCACAGCTTCCATCTCGACCTTTCCTTGCTCATCATCACAGAACCATCATCCATCGCTGTCATCATCATTGCCACCATGGTAGCAACCACTTCTCATCGATTAATGGCATCAAGCCAATACTCGATACTGTTGGCATTATAAATTGAGTTCTTATCCAAGCACTCTTGGGATTACTTTTATTTGT
>JAJJMC010031370.1:0-11893 GCA_023531435.1 Papaver californicum | reverse complement strand
ATTATGATGTATTTGAATTCGATTCTCTTGTAATGATTTTAAGATTAATCCCCCTTTTCCCTTTTGTATTCCTTGAAAATTGAAAGTAAGTAAATTATATATTTGATTTATGGGAGAAAACAATTCAACTGTTAAACCACGTTAAATTTCTAGGTCATTTCACTTATATTTTTTGATTAAATTTTCATCTCCAAAATATATTGTAACTCGATTCAAGTTAAAATATCATATTTCTTTCTTTTAAAGTACTTTTGGTTGTGATCGACTTTTGGCCATCACAATTTGGTGCTAGAAACAGGGAGGTAGTAAAGAATTTATTTTACTTGATAAAATTTTCACTCTTTATAAAAAAGTGAATAAAGTTATGATATGACAAAGAATTTCATTGTACAAGACACAATATTTGAGAATCAAAACTGGAAAAGCTCTATACAAAGTCTCATTTTTAGAAAATTTATTATGTAAACATACAGATTTGGTTTATATGTTCGCATTCTATTTTTCATCATTTCATATATTATGCATATTTCAAGTTGCCTGTCATACTGTAGGATATTTGACTTGAAAATTAAGCACATAAAATTTTACTAAGTCATTTGATCATAATCATCAATTTTTTGATTTATATAAAATCCATGATTTCTGTAAAGAGTATTGATAAGTTTTTTAATTTGATTTCCGAATTTCATGCTACCTCATTTCCATATGAATTTGTGAGATTTGAGGAAAATAAGAAAATTACTCAATTTATATGTGATTTTCTATTCAAGTTAGTTTGAAATACTTATATTTTTACTGAATGAAAAAAGTATTTGGAAAAACATGACTAATTATCTGAGATCTCATAGAATACTGGGAAAAGAGTTTTCAATAGCAACAAAGGACTGATATCAGAAGAAAGCAAAACATCTCAAAAGGGAGTCAAACTAATAGAAATTATGTCTCAAGATGCAAATTTATGAAATCAAGGGAGTAACACAAGAGGAATTCTTCAACAAAGGGAAATAGTAGATAATTCAGAAGGTCAACAAAGTAATTCAGAAAATCATACCAATAATTCTTCACTTCAGGAGAATACACAAAACACTATTGACCACTTACAAAATCTGATGGAAGAAATGAATAAGATGCGCAGGGAACAACGGACTTGCCTGAACAGATTGCACAATTGACTAGAGAAAATAAAACACTAAAGGAAACAATCCAGCATGGTGCGGGACCAGCTACCACAAGAACACGGGCCAAGAAGCAAGCTCCAGTAGACCTGCGAGGAGAAGAGAAAGAGATGATCGGGATCAAAGAATGGTATTAATGGGATCCGCATCTCAGGAACCTGGACAAGATAGGTTGAATCGTGGAGACTCAGGTTTGCAGCATGATAAGTGGCAAAAATACTTTGAGGCTATGGAAATGAGAGAAGAAATAAAGAACTTGAAAAACAAATAAGGTGGACGAATAGAGGAAGTGTTAAGGGAAGCAAAGCGAACACCATTGGCACCACATTTGTTGTTTGGACCAATGCCTCGAGAATGTAGCACCCCTGTTTTTGAATGTTATGATGGTACTAGAGACCCAACCACACATTTGAAGTATTACAACCGTATTATGACATGGTGGGGCAAGATGACGCTGTTATGTGTCGGTATTTCCCGTCAAGTTTAAAGGGGATGGCGTTAGCATGGTACAATAATTTTCAAGAAGGCTCTGTGCATTGATACGCACAATTAATTCGAAAGTTTTTGGAGGCGTATATGTACTACAGGCCTACTAATTCGGGAATGGACAGATTGTATTCCCTCGCCTCGTGGCCAGAAGAAACTATTCGTGACTATACATATTGCTGGCATACGATCTTCCAAGCAATCGGGGATGTTACACCAGAAGCCCCATTAACAATTATAAGTGAGGAATAACTGACCAAAAAAGCCATCTTTTTGTTGACATTCATAACACCAACCCAAAAAGTGAGGGGCGCCCAGAGAAATTATTCAAAAGTGTGAGAGATTGCAAGATATTCATAGGAAATGTCCAAGAATAGTGTCACAACAGCAAGGAAATGCAAAAAGAACCAATTTAATAAAAACGTCATCCGGATCAGGGAAGAGATTTGCAAGCAAAACCGAAAATAATGAGTCAAAACAACCAAAGACAGATGGAAGGAAAAAGTTTCTACAAGAATTTCAGGAGCGAGTGTTTACTAAACTCAACATTCCTTATTATGAAGTTTTCAAGGTGATAAAGAATAAGCCGGAATTTCAATGGACGCCAACAAAAGAGCGACAGCCTGAGTACACCCAAAATTCAAAAGAATATTACGAGTACCATTGCTATTGGGGGCATTCAACTGATTGATGCATAAATTTAATCTCTCTAGTGCAAAGGATGATTGACGCAAGGGAACTAAAAGAATTTATTCAAGTACCCGATCCATCATCAAGGCTTAATAAAGGGAAAGCTGCCAATATTCCCCACAACAACCAAACTATTAATGTGATCTCTTTTTATGAATCAAACCAATCATCTGTGAATGCAGCAATCAATGAGAAATTGCACAAAAGATTCCACAATCATGAAATCTTTAGAGTTTCGGGAAGGGTTACTGAGTCATGGGAAGATTGGATGACATCCCCATTAACCTTCTCCTCGGATGAAGCTGATCAAGAGATAGAAATGCATAATGATCCGTTGGTACTCACATTACTAGTATCCGGATGGAACATAAGGAAAATTCTTATGGATGGAGGCAGCTCGCTAAATGTCATGTTTTATTATACTTTCCGAAAAATGGGATTGAAAGAATATCAGATGACTCCATCTCGTTATACAATTTACGGGTTCAATGGTTTAGCTTCAAAACCGAAGGGAGAAATCGAGTTAGATGTTGTGGCAGGACCAATAAGTATTATGAAAAAATTCAGTGTAGTGGAAGCTCCGTCCCCATACAATGCCATCATTGGGAGGCGATGGGTACATCAGTTGAAGGGGGTAATTTCAACTTACTACCAGTATTTGTGGTTCCCAACACCGTGAGGGGAAATGGAAATAAGAGGAGACCAAGATGAATCCAAATCTTGCATTTTAGCAGAAATTCGAATGAATGAGGAACGACAATAGCAACAACAAAACAGGAAGAAAAAATGCAAGATGAAGGCAAAAGAGGAAACACTAGACCGATATATAATTTAGGATGCGGGAAGAAAAGCCATAAATAAAATAGGGGAAAGAAGTAAAGAAAAAGAAAATACACTAAAAGATCATTCAGATAGTCCTTCATCATAGCAACCAAAGGGGACTATAACATTTTTAGGAGTTCCCAAACCCACCTTTACCTCAATTGAGGAAACCAAAATTGTTAATATATGTACCGAAGAATTTCCCAAATCGATAAAGATTGGAATGATGATGGAAATTGAAAAAGAGCAAAATTTGGTCATTCTACTTCAAGATTTTACGGACATATTTGCGTGGAGAATGGAGGATATGTCGGGAATTGACCCAAATATTGTACAACATGAGCTACATATACATTCCGTAGCAACACCTTTTTGGCAGCGTATACGCAAAGTCGCACCAGAATATCATGATCCAGTGGAAAAAGAATTAACAAAGCTCATGAATGCGGGATTCATTTGAGATGTGCGATATCCAACTTGGATTTCCAACATGGTAATTGTACCAAAAAAAATGGCGGAGTAAGGATTTGCATAGACTTCACCAATCCGAATAAAGCATGACCAAAAGATAGCTATCCACTTCCCAGTATTGGTCAGTTGGTAGATGCTATTGAGGGTCACGAGGCTTTATCTTTTATAGATGGACAATCCGGATATAATCAAATTGCACTTGCTGAAGAAGATCAGGAGCACACTGCATTTTTTACTCCTCGAGGTTTATATTGATATACCAGAATGCCATTTGGATTGAGGAATCCGGGAGCAACATATCAGCGGTTAGTTGACGCAATTTTTAAGCCCTGGATCGGACATACCTTATAAGTCTATGTAGATGACATTTTAAGAAAAAGAAAACTTTCAGCAAATCATCTACAAGATCTGAAAGAAATATTTGAAGCATTACGAAAGTACAGAATGAAGGTCAATCCGGAAAAGTGTATTTTCAGCGTCACGTCAGAAAAGTTTCTCGGTTATTTGGTTACTAAAAAAGGAATTGAAGTTGATCCCGCAAAGATTCAGGCGATAGTGGACATGCCATCTCCAAAGAACATTAAAGGAGTACAGAAATTAAATGGATGTTTGGCAACACTCAGCAGGTTCACTGCAAGATCATCGGAAAGATGCAAACCCTTTTTGGATATTCTAAAAAAAGAAAAATAAATTCGAGTGGAATGAAAAATATGAACAAGCTTTCCCAAATATCAAAATTTATCTTGCCACGTTACCAGCACTACAGAAGCCAAAACCTGAAGAAATTCTGGCTTTATACATTGCAGCAACTGAAGATGCAGTAAGTGCGGTGTTAGTAAGGACAAATGAAAAGATTGAGAAACCTGTGTATTACATTAGTAAGACTTTGAATTTCGCAGAGAGAAATTAAACAAAAATTGAACAACTGATCCTAGCATTAGTTTTTGCTACTCAAAAATTACGTACCTATTTCCTGACACACTACGTGCGGGTTCCAGCAAAGCACCGTTGAAGTCAGTATTGAAAAATGCAGAAAAAATCGGAAGGATAGCAAAATGGAACGCACATATAGAACAATTCAACATAATGTTTGAATTACAAACTGCACAGAAGTCGCAAGTTCTGGCTGATTTCCTTACGGATTTCCCGCTAGAAGATGATTATGAAATTCAAGGTTCGCCCGATTGAAGAAACCAATTGTATTTTATCCTTTATCATTTAATTCTCATTAATATAGTTGTTCACTTTTCTATCATATTTGTATTTAAGGTTTGCCAGGATTTGAAGACGAGAATCCTCAGGATATCTTGAGTTCTGCAAATCCCCAAAGGTGAGAAGTCTTTGTTGATGGATCCAGAAAAAAGGATGGTGCGGGAATATGCACAGTAATCATAACACCTATGGGGGATCGAATGATACATTCCTTCCAACTCGAGTTTGATGAGCATACAAACAATATAGTAGAGTATGAAGCTGTGGTTCATGCCCTCAGACTCATTATTGAGCTAGGAGTAAGCGATGTCCGACTCACTATTAATAATTCGACAACTTGAACTAAAATACCAGGCACTCGATGAAGACTTGGCAGAATACAAAAATCTTGTACAAAAACTAGCACTCCAAAATCTAAATATTACTTTTCGGCATCTGTCAAGGGACTAGAATCGCCATGCTGACGCATTAGCATTTATTTCTTCAATGATAAAGGATCTGAACGTATCAGCTATAAAAATTGGGCGAATATATGAACCGTCAATTACATTAAGGACATTCAAAAATATGGAAGAAGAAATTGGGGAAGATATCGAGGATGAAGCTATTCAAGATAATGCAAATTTCCCGCGAGAGACAGAAGATGATTTTGTTGAAGAAGATTGGAGAATCTCAATCCACCAATATTTGCAAGATAAGGCATTACCCACAAATCCTAAGGAAGCAAGGAAGGTGCAATTGAAGTCTGTAAATTACCAGCTGCGGGATAGAATTTTATACCGCAAGTCTTTTTTGGGACCGTTACTTCGATGTTTATCTCGAAGGGAAGGGCTACGAATTCTCAAGGATATGCATTATGGAGATGCGGGTAATCATAGTAGGAGACGATTACTGGCATTAAAGGCAAAATACAAGGTTATTATTGGCCATTTATGCATAAGGATGCAAAAAATATGGTGAAGAGATGTGAAGAATGTCAGCGCTATGTGAAAAAGATAAAATCACCCGCAACAAAACTCAATTTAGTACTCATCCCCTGGATGTTTGCAAAATGGGGAGTACACATTGTTGGGCAATTGGTGGAAGGTACCAAAAAGAGAGGATATCTGATCGTAGCCACAGATTATTTTACTAAATGGGGCCAAATCCCTCTCACAAATCAAAGACATGAACATGTTTAAATTCTTGTTTGAAAATATAATCTGTAGATTTGGAATTCCGGCGGCCATAGTTTCTGATAATGGGAAACAATTCCAAGGGAAAAATATAGATATGCTTTTTGAGGCATTCAATATACAAAAGAATAAGTCAACACCATTTTATCTGCAAAGTAATGGGCAGGCCGAAGCCACAAATAAGACAATTGCCATGAATCTAAAGAAAACATTGGATGGACATCACAAGCGGTGGTGCGAGCAGCTTCATAACACACTATGGGTATATCACCAAACAAGGAGAGAGTCCACTGGAGAATCACCTTTTCTTCTTACCTACGGAACAGAAGCAGTTATACCAACAGAAATCATCCTACCCACAACGAAAACAGAAGCATAGGAGAAAAATCTGAATTCAGATCTAATGTTGGAAAAATTGGATGACTTGGAAGAAAAGAGGGAGGTCGCACTTCAAAAAATGGAAAATTATCAGAGAAGATTGGCAAGAGAATACCATAGAAAAGTAAAATTATGGAACTTTATATAAGGACAATATGTGTTACGGCAAATCCTGGAATATCAAAGGGACAAAAAAGAAGGAAAGTTCGCACCAACATGGGGAGGACCTTATACAATACAAGGACCTGCGGGACAAGGATCATATTATTTTTGGAACATGAATGGGGAAGTTTTACAACACCCTTGGAACGTACAATATCTCAAACAGTACTATCCTTGATCAATAATGCAATTATGCAATGAATTGCGTTCGTAATAGGTAAAGCATATTAAATGCATTTTTTCTTGAAAATCCAAATAAATGTCTATGACATCGGGATTTTCCAATACAGAGATGCCTAACATGATAATAATTATTGTACCAGGTACTCTCCTTTTCAGGAAATGCTCACAATCAACAATATAATCATACATCAAACTGGTTACATTCTAGGTAAAGCTATAAGCACTACCCCTCAAAGAAGGTCCATGTCTATGAGTGTATGACTTTTGGATTATTCTCTAGAAAGGGTACCTAACATGATAATGAATTGTTGTGATTCTCCGTTTCAGGGGACCTTCGGGACCGCATTCTAATTTTCTCCTGGCCAAAGAGAGATTAAATGCGTTTTACTCCCACAATATAACTCAAGGTATAAATATTCCTGATAGTTAAATAAATCACACTTATACAATAAACTAACAATCAATATATATTCAAAATATGTTTTGCATGAACAACCTCATAAAGAATAGGGAAGAATTCAACTGCAATCAAAAAATAAAGGAGATCGGGATAAAAGCAACAACAGTAAATATGAAGAACGTTCTACAAAAGAAGTTAGGGAGCGGAAGGGGCGCCTTTAAACAAAGGGACTTCCGGAACTTTTAAGCGACTGTAAATTGTCTTACATCCATCATCTTCTACCCGATCAAAAGTGTTATTGATTGCTTGGGCAATTTTAGCTGTAGCATTTTTTTTCTGCTATAATGCAAAAGCTTGTCCTTCTTTAAATTCCAATTTGAGTTTCTTCACTTGAGTTATGTAGTCTTGAACCTTTATTTTTTCAGCATTAAGATCTCCGAAAAGACGGTCACTCTTCAAAACTTCAACTTTAAGTTTATCTTCAGTTTCCAAAATTTTGGAAGATAGAAGCTCAAGGCGAGCCTCAGCGTCATTAGCTCTCGCAGAGGCGGTCTCTAAAAAAACTTGTGCCTCTTTGACATTCAAGTTAATTTCTTCAAGTTGTTTATCGAGAATTTCAACTTTAGAATTTGCGCTTCAAGTTCACCCTCAGCTTTCACTGCCCGTGCAGATGCTTCATTAAACTTTTTCTCAAAACCTTGAATCAAAACTCTAGGTTAGAAAATACGGGAAAGACAATAAGCCAAAAGTATATATATAGCAAATAAGGTACCTCCAGCGAGGGATTTGAACTTTGCCTCATTATGAACCATAAGTTCCGATGATTGCTTAAGCCGAGATTCTAATATATTACGCCTCCACTTCATTAAATCATAGCTATCAACAAGATCATAGAATCTTGATTTGATGCTTACGTTTTCATTATTAACTTTCGATACATGATTTTTCAATTGAGTAATTCTACACTGCATCTTAGACAAGAGTTTTGAATCCCCCGCTGATTCCATAATTTAATTCAGAATGCAAGAAAGAAATTATTAAAAGAATATGATAAAAGAGAAAAGATTTTAACCATGATTCTTAAGATCAGATAGTTTTGACGAAGAATATCATTTTCCCGCTGTAAGTCCAAAAATTTATTATAATTTTCTTTACAACAAGCTTCCATCATTATGGACCGAGATTTGTAGCATTTATACGTAGTAAACACAACATTGTGGCCCAGTACAAGCTATAAAACCAAAGTTATGAGTAACATAAAAAATAGAAAGATCGGAAAAAATGAAAATAATAAGAATACCTGTGTGAGAGCTTGCTGTGGGAATGCATAGTGATACCCCTCAGCAAGAGCAAGAGCATTCTCTAAAGAAGAAGAAGGGATCACGGAGATAGCTGGTTCAACACTTTCATCAAACCAAGCATCCCTAGCATCATCAAAAGGAATAGTCTCTATGGATACCCGCAACCGAAAATCATAGCACTATCTGACTTTACTGGCTCAGGAGAACAAGCAACGGACATAAGTCCCTTAGATAAAAACCACTGGAAGGCTTCATCCTCATTCCCAAGGATACACAAGTCATTTGAACCCCTTTACCTTTATCGGCTGGCGGAATTTTTCCGTTCGGGTCTGACGATTCCGCACCAAGAATATCCGTAGATACAGTTGATCCCGCAGCGGAAGTATTGACAGCGGGATTATAAGGAAACAATACTATTGTTCTTACAGGGATACCCTCATCAACATGAATATCCGAAGATTCATTTAGTCCCGTAACGGTAGTATCGACATCAGGATTGACAAGGGTTACCAATGTGGTAGTCGCGGGAATACTTTCCACAACCGAAACCTATGAAGGCTCATAAGGTCCCACAACAGGAGGAATATTCTCATCATTTATATCATTTTGACGATCCGCTATTACAACAACACCACTTGCATTATTGGGGTCCTCTTGTGCAGGACAATTTGTTTCTCCGGTTGCGTCATCTCCATATGAAATCGCCTCAATAGAAAAATCAACAGGAAGAGGAGAAAATTGTTGATAGAAGCTGGGAGCTACGACCACCGTACCAAGTGAAGAGTTGGCAACAGCTTCAGAAGACTTTTTCGTAGCATTCGCTGCCGAGATTTCTTCCACAACCATGGCTTGACTAATAGGTTCAATAATCAGTGCTTGAGGAGGGATGTCATCTTCTTCCTCATGAATAACGGTGCAAGAACCTTCACCCCTGCTCACGGTTCGACGAAGAAGTGAGAGGGCCTCAACTTCACTTTCTTCTTCATCAGAGGGAGTACGGGACACCCTCTTTGCTTTTTTCCGGCCATCTACTGTGGGAATCACAACTTTACGCTTCCCACTAGTATTACCTCCTTCAGTAATCCGCAGCGTAGCCAGTGGCTCAACATGCGGCACAAGGGATAATTAATCTTGAGGTTCAATTGATGGTTCAATCTACATAAATAAAAAATGAAAGAAAACATCATTTATCGAAAGAAAATGATGGCAGCTCCAAAAAAAAAAAAAAAAAAAATAAAAAAAAAGTAGAAAAAAACAATGCATACCTCATAGTCATAATTAAAACCAGAAAAATTTAGTTTTCAAGGACAGTTACCTGGGAAACGATCAAGAACATCACGAACCATATCCTCAGGGAGGGTTCCAAACATCCAAGGACCTTCAATTACCAAGGGAGTACGGTACCGTTTGAGATCGTGATCTGATCGGACTTTCTCTTTCAGAGGTTCCATGGTGTGCGGGATACACCTTATCTTTGCGCCATCAACTTCATAAAGTAAACGAAATCCCGAACCAGTTCTCTGACCAGGACCAACGCTCCATTTTACGTAATTCCTTAGAGCGAAACTATCAGAATAAGTCAGGTGAAAGTTTTTGACCGTGTAATATTCCTGCTCTGCGGGATCAGGAGTATACACTTGAAATTAGTCAACCCTTAGCTCCGCAGACTACACTCATATAAAATGCGCCACCAATTTCCATTGTATTGGACAATGAATCGGGCACGCCCATATGGAGATTGGTAGCGGGATGCAAGAACTTCGAATTGGTAAGAACACTCTTGTCGATACAAAGGAAGGAGAAGACCTTCTTCTAGTGCTCCAGCAGAAATCAATAATTTGTGTTTGGAATACGAGAACTTTTTCACCATATCCAAGGAAATTACATCTTTGCCTTGATCATAAAAAGAAACTTTGAACATTTCAAGATGATGTTTCTTTTTGAATTTATCAAGGTTCACAGACCGGAAACTATAGCTTATATTCTCTCGCTTGTTCTTGGGGGCAGCAGGAGAAGGAACGTTTGCTGGCATGGAAGGATCCACATGAATACTAGGAGAATGGGTGCGAACATGAGGATGTATAGATAAAGGATAACGATTTGATCTTCTGGGTGATCGGTGACCACGATGAGAAGGACCACCAGATAATCTGACTGTTGATCTGTCGGCCATGATGAGATTTTTATCTGCATAGAAAAAACGAGAGAAAATAAGTAGAGCCAAAAGCAATAACAAAATGAAGAAATCAACAAGATCAACCAATTATTAGATCAATAAAAAGTAAGAAATATGGATAAAAAAGCAACATCATTACGATCATCTTCATCATGAACAATCGACCTAACAAGTACTAAACAGACAATTGTCAATACCCCCAATGATTAATCCTAAAAATAAGTCACACACATGCATGGATGAATAAACAGTACTCAAAAATAAAAATAATTACTCACAAGAAAATGAAAGAAGAATATGTTGATTAAAAAAGAGTGCAAACTTGATCCAATGAAGATATCCTAGAACAAAGGAGACTGAAGAAGACAATGAAACGATGGAGAATCTTTGAAAAGTTTAAGGAAAGAAAAGTGCTGCAACTTTACGAAGAAGAAAACAAAAGATGTAAAGTATAGAATGAGGAAAACAATCGGTATTAAAAAGACTAAAAGCTGACGAACCGTCAAAATTTGAAAAGAGATATGTTTTTTCAGAGATTTGATCTCCTCGAAAATTGCCAACTGATAAAAACGTGCTAAAGGAAGTTATTGTTAACGGAAAAGACGGAGAAACGTACGAAAATGAGTTATTACAGGCGTGGGAAAAAGGCAAGTAATTATTATTCTTCTTCTCTTTTTCCAAGAATTCTACCAACCGTCAAAATCCGAAAAAAAAAAGAAAAGAGGGGGAAAACTGTGAGGGGATAAAATCCGATTAACACGTTTCAAAGAATTATTGAAGGAGTAATAAATTAAAGTAAGACGAGAAGCACCCGAACATAGCCTTGTAAAGGATCTCTGAAAAGTCGACCTGACATCGATACTGCATGAGCAACATGTATACTACGGGAAAGTAACATCATTAATTGCATACGTTACGGGAAAGTAACATCATTAATTGCATATGTTACGGGAAAGTAACAACATTAATTGCATACGTTACGGGAAAGTACGACGTTCTGATTAAGACAGATAACCATAACTGCATGAATGACACCAAGGTACGAGAGAAGTATGACTCCTCAAAGAGTAATGCTGAGCTTTGATTAAAGAGAAACACGAGTCAACTTTACAAGTTACAAGGAAGAAAGGACCAAAGCATGACGTCTCATCGATAAGAGGCCAAATGTCAAACATGCAATAATCCTAATCCAAAAGTATGAGAGTAATGATGAACTTGTGTAGTTTTCTAATTCATGATTTATATGATTATGATGTATTTGA
>JAJJMC010031365.1:0-10905 GCA_023531435.1 Papaver californicum | reverse complement strand
TTACCCTAAATAATAAATCCGAAAATTAATTATTTTTCTACTAAAAAAAAATTAATAAAATATAAATAATAATAATAAAATAATATATTTATTTTCCATAAATCTCCCTCCATCATTCTACCGGTGTTGGAGAAGATTCGTCCTCGAATCTTGCCGGTACCATGTTCTGCGTGTGTAACTCGTTGATGACAATCTTCATGCACATGAATTGATGTTGTAAAAAAAATATTTAGGCACCGTATAGAAGCATGAGGTATGATGGAAGCCCAAAATGGATCTTCATAAGGTATGTTCTGCGTATGTAACTTCGGTTTCCCGACTTTAAATAATAATCGATTAAACTTAAATAAAACGGATAGAAACATGAGGTATGAGCCCGAAACGGATCTTCATAAGTTGATTCAACAAATTCTCTCTTGTTAGGGTAGATATGAGAGACCATTTTTGTATCATAATAATCAACAACTAGCTTACTCTCGGGCAAAGACAACTTATCAATATCAGGAATTTCTAAATCAATAAGTTTATCAGGATTAGATGACTCACCATGAAACTCCATTAAATCATGTGAAACTTCTTGGGACTGTTTTTCTTTCAGAAACAAGATGTTCTTCACTTTTTTGAGAAGAAAATTCCATATCCTCCTCATCATCGGGATATTTATCAAAGATCAGAGTTGTATATCTCTCAACAATAACTTGATTTTGTGCATCATTGTCATGACGGCAAAACAAGTCTTCAACGTTGTTATTTGCACTATTATTTTCTTCTATAAGCGAGCATGGTTTAAATCGAGATTTTAGTGACTTCTTCAAATAACATTCTATCACTTCCAAAATCTTCTTCTTTGATTTGATCAGATATTCACATCTTCTCGGATCTCGTCTTGGTGACAATTTATTAACCCTGAATACTCGTCTTAGTAACATCTTATTAACCCTAGAATCAAACTTTGATCTGATACCAACTAATGCATCACAGTGTAGTTCAAACGTCTTGCTGAAATCAGGTAACACCAATAGTGGTGCAGTTATCAGCTTTGTCTTGACAGCTTCGAAGGCTTCGTCAGCTTCCTCAGACCATGAAAACTTTCCTCCTTTCATGCATTCAGTAATGGGTGCCATAATGGTGCTAAAGTGGGGAATAAAACATCGGTAAAAAGAAGCAAAACCATGGAAACTCCTTACCTCGTGTAATGTAGTAGGTGTAGTCCAATTTCTCACAGCTTCAACCTTGGACTCATCTACCTTGATTCCATCCTTGGTGACGACTTAACCGAGAAATAGAACTCGATCTGTCATGAATGAACACTTTTTGGTGGCCGCATATAATTTCTCCATGCGTAGAAATGAGAGCACTTCTCGAAGATGTTGAACATGCAAGTTCATGTTAGCACTGTAAAGAAGAATATCATCGAAATAAACAACCACAAAAGTACCGATAAAGTGTCTGAGTACTTGATTCATGATACACATGAATGTACTTGGCGCATTGGTCAACCCGAATGGCATAACCATCCACTCATATAATCCTTCTCGAGTTTTGAATGCAGTCTTCCACTCATCACCTTCACGAATTCTGATCTGATGGTACCCACTCTTCAAGTCGAGTTTGCTAAACACCTTTGCTCCACACAAATGATCTAACAATTCATCCAATCTGGGAATTGGAAATCGGTATATGACTGTGATTTTGTTGATGGCTCGACTGTCAACACACATTCTCCACGTTCCATCTTTCTCTAGAATCAGCAAGGCTGGTACTGCACAAGAACTTAGACTCTGTAGGATCAATCCTTTTTGTACAAAATCTTCCACTTGACGGTGAAATTCTTCATGCTCCTTATGACTCATTCTGTAATGCGCTTTGTTTGGAAAGCTTGATCTAGTATTTTAGATTACCCTATATAAATAACCGCAATCGCACGACGCCTAACTAGTAGATAACGGCAAGTACGGGTCAAACCCACAGGGAGCGGGAAAATATTGCAATTAATATCTCAATTAACTAATCAAAAATAATATTTTTGGGATTTTTATATTAATAAATAAAATAATAAACAAACTAAACTAATAAAATAAATCAAGCAGAGAGTCGGTAACCAGGGTTTTCAGTATCCACCACTATTTCTATCTAATTACTGAAATAAAACATAACTCATGAATATTCATTTATTGTTTGTTCTATCGACATCACCTATTATATGTATTAGAGTCGCCAATATCACTGGGACGCCCTAAGCATGGCGCATCAAAATCCCTAGTCTGAAGCATACACCATCTAATTGCACTAGCGAGAAAAAATAATACAAAGCTAATTATAGGTTCACAAATAATATCTGGCTCTTCCAAGCATACACCATCTAAGGATTTAACCCAAGCATGGAATATCAAATAAGTAGGCAAACATATTTGCTATCCTATTGATTCTGCGCATAGGTTACTGTATTGTACAGAACCGGTGAAGCAACAACTAATTTAGATTTAAATCAATAAACAAAATCATGGAATTAATCTATTCAAACCATAATGGTCTAGTACTCAATAATTTAATTAGTCTTGTATCAAAAGTGGTTTCAACATAAAACTCTAGTTAAATTAATTAGAACAGGGAGTTGGGTTTCTTAAAACCCATAAAATCAATATAAGAAACGAATAAGAAATTAAACTGTCACCATCTTCACCCCGCAAACAATCTTCTCCGTTTTTCTTTTCTTCCGTTTCAGGCTTTATTTCCGTCTGGTGATGTTTCCTCTTGTACAGACTGACGCAGCCGCTCTACTCCGAACTGAAAAACTCATGTACAGACTAGAACAGAACTTTTACTCACGTCCTTTCTTGGTTCCTTTTATACCTAGCTTTTATGACCTATTCTCTCTAGGTTTTTAGCTAGCATACCATATTCATTCACCGTGCATGCCCATGTGATGTCCTTTTTTTAGCCTCTGTCTCACGCCGAAACATATCAACCTAAGCTACGAGACATAGCCTGCACACTTTCTCTTTCCACCTGACCCTACCGTGCACTTTACTTCTTCACAATTTCCGTTTCAAACACAAGCAAAGTCTGTTCCTTCGGTCACTGTACCCTTCCAATCTCACCTCCAGCTACTCATTCAGTCTATAGCATCTAGTTCTCTACTTCCTTTCTATTAGTGACAAGGCTTTATTTAAACTGACACACCTTAGCCTAGCCCTGCCTACTTTCTCCAACACTATACGGTAGCTTCTCTTCTCTTTCACGTGAAGCACTGCTCATTGTTGTCAAGTCACACTCAAGAGTTGCTTCCAAAACCAACCAATCAAGACTCACTTTCACTTCAACTTCTCTTCTTTTTTGTATCCCAGAATTGGTAACCCAAAAGAGAACTAACTTCTCCACCTTCACGACATCCATACAACCTTGTACTGAGGTGACACATACTGACATGGGACCTTCACACCACTGCAAGCATGAAGTCATCGCCCAATTATCCGTGCAAACTGATCCCAGCAGAGCAAGCAACAATCCCTACTATCTCTTACATCATAGACTGTATGTCAGGTGGAATTGAAGCAGCTGTATTGTCTAACAGACTAAAACTAACATCACCTGAACCGGACCCCTTATTCTCTCTCAACTCCACGGAGTTTACGGAATAACCATTTTAGCCGTATTTAGTTCATAGCTTTGGATTTTTGTGAACCACCTATTAAAACAATAAAATAATAAATTAATATAATCATAAGTACTAACAAATATAAATTAGGCGATAAAAATGTATGATTTAAGCGCTTATCAAATACCCCCAAACCTATATTTTGCTAGTCCTTGAGCAAAACTAGTCTTAAAATAAAATAAAATCTAACTCACTTTCGCAGGAATCACGACTACATTTAGCATATGTAATAAGCCGTTAAACCCATAAGTGGCCTTAGCGGACGAGTTTTGTCTCGTGAGGGTTTAAAAGAGGTTTACCCACAAAATCTTTACTCCAAATTCTAGCTATTTGTGAACGATTAAGGATAGACACTAAACAAACTATTTAGTTGGCATACTAAATTTTTCCGACTATAAGAATCATTACCCTGTATGAATCCGATTATTGTACACGAGTTTGCACTCAACGTACTAAAATTCATATAAGAATGCAAAAATCTACTCAAATAATCATTGAATATCCGGAACTGGATAAAAATTCACATTGCTCGAAATCAATCAAATCAAACATAGGGATAGATTAGAAAATGGAAATAGAAGTAATGAATGGTGCATATGTTGACTAAGGTAAACGGTGTTTCCCATATCTGTCTGAAGGTCAGTGCCAGGATGAATCATATTTTTATTATTATTTATATATATATATTATTTTTTTTTTCATTTCAGCAAATTATATGATAGTTCCCATGGATCCTGCATTCCACGCTTACTTAGGCGACGGAGACAGGGGAAACACACACATATTGCTATCACAATGTCATTTTTTTTTTGAATAAAAATTCAAAATGGAATTGAACTCAACACTCTATTTCATCCTGCCGGCGATAACAATTTGATACTAGGCCGCACCAAGTCACTTAGAGAAACACAAAATTGCAAAAATAAAAATAGAAAGTGATATGATTATGATGATTCTGAGATATGCTTGTTCAATGATTATCATGTTATCTCTAACACCTGAGTGCATTCAGATATGAATAGACCATTTAGCTGGGCACACCACTTCCTATAGATAAGAGCTATGATTCCATCTACCTAGAGTGGATAGTGTCATCCTGAATAATTCACATGTTTTCAAATTTCGGAGTTTCTTTATTGGCATCAATTTTTGGAAACTCTACCCCCAAACCTGAATTTAACATTATCCTCAATGTTTCAAACTGTGCAACCTAGAATGGTATGCAATAAATATAAATACGAGAAACAAATGTAAATTAAAGAGAAGGGATTGGAATGTCTCACCTGATTGACGCAAGAAAAGCAGTATTCTCTGTCACACACATCAAACGATAGTAATAACAAAGAACACTAAAAATAAGACTAAATAAAAACAAGAAATAAAAATCTACCTACTGGATATGTACAGCTAGAATCCCCAAACACTAATAACCTGAAAATTTGGGGATCAACCCAAAATACAATATATACGAATGATAGTTTCACACTTATATTATTGTGACACGGTGACACTTAAACTATCAAAAAGAATGAATTACCCCCTAACAAGTTTTTACTACACTCGGAAGTGCGTAAAGAACAAAATACGAGGATATTATGGGGATTGGGGAAATATCAACTGGTTCATGCACAATCTCAGGAACAGGCAAGTCCCCTGGATATTTGGATGCAAAGTGATCCAACAAAACTTGAGAAGCACACAATTCTAACCCTAAATTAGGCAACTTTTGGAAGTCTAGGGGTCTAGAAACAACCTCTAAGTCGGGTGAATGATCTTGTGAGATAGATTCATCTATGGAATTAGGAAAATCATCTACACAATCATCCACAGGGTTATCTATATGTTCTGTTTGGAACTGTGAGTTACTACAAGATTGATCATCATCAACAAATAATTTATGGCGTTCCAGAACTCTCAATCTTTGTTCTAAACTAGACAGTCTCTGGTTATAATACTCCTCATCCACATGGTCATCTACATAGTCTGTATGGAACAGAGGGTCAGTACAAGACTGATCATCATCAATAAATAATTTATTGCGTTCCAGTACTCTCAATCTTTGTTCAAAACTAGACAACATCAGGTTATACTCTCTGGTTCTAAAATGAGGTCATTGTTGACTTACAGTATTCGAAAAATCAACCTCATGGTACTGGGGTTGATACTTAGCTGAATAACCACCTATGAAGGAACGATGTGGATGCCAATTTCCATACACGAGACGATTAAATGCATAAATTTGCTTATATCCTGGCCCATACATTAATTCCCCCATCATCATCCCAGATGACGTCTTCTGAGTAGAATTCATCATCCTCGAAAAAGTACATGAAAAGAGATACTAAAACATAAAACGAGTCAAATAGAACTAAAAATCATAAAATAAAAATAAAAATTTAAATATATACAAAATAATATAAAAACCTAACTACGATTAGAAAATCAAAAATACTAATTACAATATTCCACAACCGCTCCCCGGCAGCGGCGCCAAAAATTGATAGGATTTTAGATTACCCTATATAAATAACCGCAATAGTACGACGCCTAACTAGTAGACAACGGCAAGTACGGATCGAACCCACAGGGAGCGGGAAACAATTGCAATCAATATCTCAATTAACTAATCAAGAATAATATTTTTGGGATTTTTAGATTAATAAATAAAATAATAAAAAAAACTAAACTAATAAAATAAATCAAGCAGAAGGTCGGTAACCATGGTTTTCAGTATCCACCACTATTTCTATCTAATTACTGAAGTATAACATAACTCATGAATATTCATTTATTGTTCGTTCTATCGACATCATCTATTATATGTATTAGAGTCGCAAATATCACTGGGACGCCCTAAGCATGGCGCATCAAAAGCCCTAGTATGAAGCATACACCATACAATTGCACTAGCGAGAAAATAAAACGAAGCTAATTATAGTTTCACAAATAATATCTGGCTCTTCCAAGCATACACCATCTAAGGATTTAACCCAAGCATGGAACATCAAATAAGTAGGCAAACATATTTGCTATCCTATTGATTATGCGCATAGGTTACTGTATTGTACAGAACCGGTGAAGCAACAACTAATTTAGATTTAAATCAATAAACAAAATCATGGAATTAATCTATTCAAACCATAATGGTCTAGTACTCAATAATTTAATTTAATTAGTCTTGTACCAAAAGTGGTTTCAACATAAAACCCTAGTTACAAATTAATTAGAACATGGAGTTGGATTTCTTAAAACCCATAAAATTAATATAAGAAAAGAATAAGAAATTAAACTGTCACCGTCGTCACCCGCAAACAATCTTCTCAGTTTTTCTTTTCTTCCATTTCAGGCTTTATTTCCGTCTGGTGATGTTTCCTCCTGTACAGACTGACGCAGCCGCTCTACTCCGAACTGAAAAACTCATGTACAGACTAAAACAGAACTTTCACTCACGTCCTTTCTTGGTTCCTTTTATACCTAGCTTTTATGACCTTTTCTCTCTAGGTTTTTAGCTAGCATACCATATTCATTCACCGTGCATGCCCATGTGATGTCCTTTTTTTAGCCTCTGTCTCACGCCGAACCATATCAACCTAAGCTACGAAACATAGCCTGCACACTTTCTCTTTCCACCTGACCCTACCGTGCACTTCACTTCTTCACAATTTCCGTTTCAAAAACAAGCAAAGTCTGTTCCTTCGGTCACTGTACCCTTCCAATCTCACCTCCAGCTACTCATTCAGTCTATAGCATCTAGTTCTCTACTTCATTTCTATTAGTGACAAGGCTTTATTTAAACTGACGCACCTCAGCCTAGCCCTGCCTACTTTCTCCAACACTATACGGTAGCTTCTCTTCTCTTTCACGTGAAGCACTTCTCATTGTTGTCACGTCACACTCAAGACTTGCTTCCAAAACCAACCAATCAAGACTCACTTTCACTTCAACTCCTCTTCTTTCTTGTATCCCAGAATTCGTAACCCAAAAGAGAACTAACTTCTCCACCTTCACGACATCCAGACCACCTTGTACTTAGGTGACACATACTGACATGGGACCTGCACACCACTACAAGCATGAAGTCATCGCCCAATTATCCGTGCAAACTGATCCCAGCAGAGCAAGTAACAATGCCTACTATCTCTTACATCATAGACTGTATGTCAGGTGGAATTGAAACAACTGTATTGTTCAACAGACTAAAACTAACATCACCTGAACCGGACCCCTTATTCTCTCTCAACTCCACAGAGTTTACGGATTAACCATTTTAGCCGTATTTAGTTCATAGCTTTGGATTTTTGTGAAGCACCTATTAAAATAATAAAATAGTAAATTAATATAATCATAAGTACTAACAAATATAAATTAGGTGGTAAAAATGTATGATTTAATCGCTTATCACAACTACTATACATACGTCGTTCCATAAAAAACTGTAAGTATTCTTATTCCCGTCGTGACTACAAGTGATAAACATCCATACTAGTAACATCACACCATATTTTATCTTTATATTTGTTACCAATTGAAAAAGAAATCAAGCAACGTTTGTTTACTTTTACCTCATTCCTTTTCTTAAGCCAAGAAAACTTGTATGGATGTGGATGTGTCTTGGTTTCCAGCTTGAATCGTTTCACGACCTCTTCATCAACAATATTCTCGCAACTTCCAGGATCAATAACTAGACGACAAACTTTTCCTTTGATCGTACATGTCGACTGGAATATATTGTTACACAACCAGTTGTCGCCCTCATCTTTAGGTGGAGTGAGACAACTTCTTTCTTAATACAAAGTTGCCTATTTGTTATTCGGGCAGGTGTCCTCTATTGAGCAACTACATCCCTTTATTTCGCCAGGAAATTCGTCTTCGGTACGGTATGGAATCAATATGCCGCTTATCACCATCTGAGCTAATAAAAAGGCAGAATGCGCTCTTGCTCACTCCTTTATCTCCAGCAACTACTTCATCGACAGGTTCAGAATCATCCTCATGATCCTCTTCATTATCAGTTACCCAACCATCTTCTTCACGGTCGTTTTCAGTGAAAAATACCTTGTCCGCTCGTTCTGTTTTTTGACAGTCACTGGCTTTGTGCCCATATTCTCCGCACTTATTACACCTACCTCCAAAAGTGGTAACTGGGGTTTTATTTGGTGTTGACGAAGAATTAAGTTTACTAGCAGTACTAGGTGTTGAAGTACTACGGTTACTTGCTGGAGATGCTGCCATATTGATACCTCAATTTAAGCTTCTACGCCCTACTTGTTTCTCTATATGTCTTGCTCTATCATGTGCATCCGAAATAGAGCAACAATCAAACATGTTGAGTGTATCCTGATATTGTTGAGGGAAACCACCTATATAACGAGCGAATTTTTGCTCATCTGACTCTGACAAGTCGTTAAGAAAAATGAGTCGGTAAAACTCCTTGGTGTAATCGTCTATAGGATGTGCCCCCTTCCATAGGCTTTGCAGCTGCTGGTACATCAATCCAATGTAGTTATGTGGTAAAAACTCTGTTCTCATGTGTTTCTTCAACTTCTCCCATGATACTAACTTTTGTTTTCCTTTACGATTGCGTAGCAGCTTGTGTTGTTGCCACCACGAATTATCCCTCCCATGAAACATAGTCGCTACCAATGAAACTCGTTTTTTATCTGGTACTTCTTTGAATTCCAATACTTCCTCAACCGTATTTAACCAGGAGAGAAAATCTTCCGGTTCCAAACCACCATAAAATTCTGGGATCTCTACTTTTATTCCTGCCTTCCAGCGATCAGAATCCTCTCGTTGATTTATTCTACCTTCGCAATGCCCTCTAGAAAAAGGGTTAACGTTAACATCTTCTTCCTCCTTCCGAAGGTTAAACCGACCCATCAAACCTTGGACATCTTCAATGAATTCTTCTCTAGATCTCCATGGAATAAAACCTTCTGGACCTCCTCCTCGACCTCGACCTCGACCCTGACCCATTGCTACTCTTGGTGGCATCTTATCAACCCTAGAATCGACTTTGCTCTGATACCAACTGATGCAACGGATAATAAAGAAAAGAAAGAAAAGAAAGTTTTTGTTCAGGCTTCAAATATTCCTAGGAATATCGACTATGAACAACGATAACTTCGGTTTCCCGACTTTAAATAATAATCGATTAAACTTAAACAAAACGGATAGAAACATGAGGTATGAGCCCGAAACGGATCTTCATAAGTTGATTCAACAAATTCTCTCTTGTTAGGGTAGATATGAGAGACCATTTTTGTATCATAATAATCAACAACTAGCTTACTCTCGGGCAAAGACAACTCATCAATATCAGGAATTTCTAAATCAATAAGTTTATCAGGATTAGATGACTCACCATGAAACTCCATTAAATCATGTGAAACTTCTTGGGACTGTTTTTCTTTGTCAGAAACAGGATGTTGTTCGCCTTTTTGAGAAGAAAATTTCATATCCTCCTCATCATCGGGATATTTATCAAAGATCAGAGTTGTATATCTCTCAACAATAACTTGATTTTGTGCATCATTGTCATGACGACAAAAAAAGTCTTCAACGTCGTTATTTACACTATTATTTTCTTCTATAAGCGAGCATGGTTTAGATCGAGATTTTAGTGACTTCTTCAAACAACATTCTATCACTTCCAGAATCTCCTTCTTTAATTTGATCAAATATTCACATCTTCTCGGATCTCGTCTTGGTGACAATTTATTAAGCTTGAATACTCGTCTTAATAACATCTTATTAACCCTAGAATCAAACTTTGCTCTGATACCAACTGATGCAGAACGAAAGCGTGTAAAGATGATAATAATCGCAACAGAATAAAATTATTGAAAAGTAACCAGTAGAATGGGTAGAAATCGATAGAAATTAGTTGATCTTCAAAGAGATATCCTAAAATCTACGGAGTTATCTAGACTTCGTTAATTCACTACGAATAACGACTATAGATATGAAATTAGTATTCAGACTTCGGGGTAAACACAACTATGAATAAAAATCAAAATCGATAAACTCAACAAGTTTAATGAAAATAAAATAATTTTAATTTAATCAAAAAATCCCCTAATTTTCGTTTTTGGAGCTCCTTATATAGATTACTCCTACTAAACAAACCCTAAACTTATCAAAAACCTATAAACTTGTTTCCCAAGGTATCTAATACCTTTAGTCAACTTTCCTAACTTATAAAACTCTTAAAATAAACTTCTAGACTCTTCTAAAATTACCCTAAA
>JAJJMC010031359.1:0-27627 GCA_023531435.1 Papaver californicum | reverse complement strand
ACTCATCGGGAAAGTCCTGTTTCAAACAGGAATGGATTTGGTTGCGATTTTTGGGTTGTTTTCGGCAATTGAAGATGACCCATTGCAATTAGAGTTGGAAGAAATCGAAAGACATCAAGAAATCCCGGAAAATCAGCTCGGGAAACCCAATTTTGGCCGGAATCAGGACTCGGTTCCTGTTTGGATTGGGATTGAAGAATTGGAGTGATTTGAGAGAGTTCTATTAGGTTTAGAACTCTCTCTAGGGTTTGTGAAGTCTATAAATACGAAGTGAAGCCAAGAAAATCATATACAGAAGCCTAGGGAGCGATTCAGAAGAAATCCGGTGAAGTTCCGGTGACGCCGGTGACCTGCTGGTGCTCCGGCCGGCGTGTTCTTCATCCACCATCACCGAAGAAGACGACTCAGTAACATTTATAAGTGTTGCTGTTCCACTGTTGCAGCTCTGCTCCTGTTGCGTTAAGTTTTGAACGTTCTGTTGCTTAAAGCTCTTTGTAACAGCTGAACCCTGTTCTGTGACACTTATATACGTATCTGTTCAGCTGTTGCACTATTCTTTAACCTTGTAATCAATATTTTGAGCAATGAAATCAACTTTTGAGCAAGTTTTCTTCACCATGGGGTAAGTTTATTTACTGGGATGATGGATAAGGTATTTTTTCTCAATTTTATGTGATTTAATTATTTTCTAATAATTATTTATAATTCTTTTATTATTATTTGCATGGATTTAAATTAGAAAAAAATGGTTTTTATTAAATAGTTGTGTTCTCTTTTGATGGGTCATGCTTAGTTAATTACTCTTGATGTCTCATGCTTAGGATTAACAATTATTCTTTTAGGAAACATATTTTTGGCAAACTTGAATTAAATTGTTAAAAAGAATTACATGATTAATCACATGAATTGTTAGAAATAACTGAATCTTGATTCCTGGTTTTTCCCATATTTTCTAAAAATCATCTCTAGTGTATTTTCCTGATTTTTATTAGTTTAGGTTAGTTGAATATTTTCTAAAATCATTACCTTCACAAGTTCGAGAATCGAACCTCTTTTTACCACTATACAAAATTACATCAGTACACTGTGAGTGTCATCATTGTTCGCTGTTCTGATATCTTTTTTGTTGTCATATATTTTGCAGTTTTCTTCTCATGTGTTTTATTGAATTTGAACTTAGTTTAGTTAGAGCGACGAACTGGCAATGCTTCTATGTAATTCATCAAATTCTATCTGTTGTTTCTGTTCATTTAGAAGTTTGATGCGAAGTGCCACTTTATGTTGCGCTTGAATAACTAATGAATGAGATGATTTTCATAATGTTTCTCCTTACAATTTATGCTCTTCTAGGTCTTTGGTGTGATCTCATATCTGTGACTCTGTTGTCACTTGTATGCGAAGATTAAGTTCGCAATGAAACTGTATGTCCTGATATTTCATTGTGTCCTTAATGTTCATCTTTTTTTCTGTGGGGTTTAGGGACCTCAAAATTCAACCATGTTCAATATTATATGTCTTGATTGTGGTTGTCCATGTTTATCCTTTAATATGCTTCGATTGTTTCTTTTTATGGTTTGATGACAATAAGGATTTTACGTACTCTATATACTCATCCTCAGCATGCTTAGTATGTATGCTTTATTTTAACTATATTAGTAAGTGTTGTAGGAAAGAAACGACGGGTTCTCATCAGGTTGAATTGGAGGCAACTAATTTTTATAAAACCATTTATGATCTTCGAATGATAACCGGGAAAATTGGTTAATAGATTGTAATTCTGTGATTCAAAATGATGGGTCTAATTCGTAATCAAGTTTATATTATGATTAGATAATGTATGCGCTATTTTCCCATACTGCAGTAAAATACGAATTTTAATTTGTATTTCTTAAAGTTAAAACTACACTCATTTGTCCTCTCTGACGAACACTTTTTTTGTTTGTGTGTTTGCAGGCATCGACACTTGCCTAGAGAAGGACACAAGGTGGTCAATCTAAGGTGCACATTCCTTAATGCATCTAAGAAGAAAGTTCATAGGAGAAGAGCTCACAGTGCCCCATGAAGTATGGAAATACAGTGACAACTCAAAAAGAGAATCATCAAAGAAGTTGAGTAATCACATGCGTAAGAAAATTACAAGTGTTAGCACCTCAACACCAATTTTGGTAGATTATATTAACGTATAGCTCGCATTTTCATCCATAACCATATACACAACTTCAGAAAGTATGTTCCTTTTAACTTAAATTATATACTGCAAATATTGTACCTGTTTCGAACAGTTTATTTAAGTTAGATAAGTGATTCCAGTTTGAACTTAAAATGTATATTACATCCATAGAGGGTGAAGTTGTTCTTGTTTCTCTTGTGTTTCTAGTTTGAACTTTGTATGGATCTATATATTTTGGATGAGTACTTGTTTTTATTTCTAAACTTTATGAAAAAAAGTTTGATATAACATGTTAAAATTTATTTATAGTTATAAATGTGAACTAGTATTTTTTTTATAAAATTATAGGTATAAAATGTGTGAACCGATATTTGGAACCGAAATATCCCTGATACAACGGTATACCAGTGTATCGCTCTCGATCGATACAAACCGAAATCCAAAATTGACTACACTAGTCCGCACATTAAACATTTGTTGAGACATTGTATGTAAATGTTAGTAATATTTAATGTAGGGGTGTATGTAAATGTAGATATTACCATAGGAATTTCATCTTTTCTAAATTTCAAGGAACTTCATCCACTTTTTTTCCTTCTTTTATTTATTTGTTTGTTGTACTGTGCAGTCTTGATTTAAGTTTTGTATTTTATCTTGATAGTTTGAATGTTTGATTTTGATTTGATATTGTATCTGTTCTTGATTTACATGATTTAATTTTGTTGTTTGTTCTTGATTCAAGTTATATAGTGAACAAAAAAATCAAGAAAGCTTGTTCGGGGTGTGTGTGTGGGATGGGGGGTGAGGGGGCGGTTGGATTTTGTAGTTCACCTTATGCAAAGTCACGTGGGTTGGATTTTGTAGTCCATGGGTTAGAAAAACAAAAATCCTATTGGGAGTGTTTGGTAGAAATTATGATTATCATTTATGATTATAGATAATCATAAACTGAAAAATGATTATGTTATTAATCATTTTTTAATAAATTTTAACAAACATATTTTTGGAATAATTGATTATCTTAGAAAAATACTCTCGAAGAGGAGAGGAAATAATGATGATCTAAGAACTTTTTTTTGTAGTACACTATTGTTTTTTTGTCTCTCTCTTGATAGTTTAGAGAAAATAAGGAAAAAAATCTAATTCATTTTTGTTAAAAAAATAATTGATTATGATAATTTTTATAAACAACTTTTTTCTACTTATAAAAATAATGAGCTTTTTTAATTATGATTAAAATAATCAGTTATTATAAATTTTAATAAACACCTATGTAATGAATCATGGGTTGCATAATTAACTATGGACTCATAATCTATTATAATAATGGTTACCAAACACCCCCTATACATACAAGCCTTAATTAAAAGTGTGAGCAATTCAAAATCTCTTTTTTTTTTATGTGTATATGTATGTATTTTGTGTATATATACTATAACGCGTCTAAATGGAATGGTTCCCATGCACTTAAGCACGTATACTAGTATCTTATTGTCGATTAGCAAATCAATAACTTCCAACATTATGACTGGGAGATAGAGATGTTACTCACTTCCATTTTATCTTTTTATCTAGCCGATATGTGTACATAGTTTGCTGCTCACGATTTGTTCAATATCACTATTAACTTTTTTTCTTTAAAATATATGTTAGAATGATGGTTGTTGTTGATGTGGTTCAATGCCTCGTTTTTTCCTCTCTTTTTTTTGGTTCCTTATTGCTTTGCTAAGTAGAGAATGTGTTGTTGGTTGTAATTCATCCAGCTGCTAGCTAACCATGCACACAAATTCATACCTATGTAGTCAATCCAATCTTTACTAAAAATGTATTCCTTGGTTTTGTTTCTAAGTTTTACAATTCTCTAATTCTGGCTAGGATTACATGACAGATGAATGCATTTTCTAGCATTTTTGTGTAACAAACACTAAAACTCATTCTATATATTATATATGAAACATCCACAATTATAATAATAAGATTTAATTACAAAAATAATTTTTTACTTAGATATGATTATTATTATTTTATTTTATTCAAAAAGCAATGTTACCTATAAAACTCTTAGAATTCTAACAAGGATGTTCCATTGATTTTAAGCTTCAAAAATATTACTAATATAATATTTTTATGATCATAAATACTATAATCATCTATAAATCAGTAACGAATTGTTTTTTCTGAAGTGAAATTCAAATGATTTTTTTTAATGTTTGATCATGTTTACTATAATTCAGTATTGCATCAGTGGAGGAACTAGAGAGCTAGGAATGTGAAAAGAAAAATTAAAGAAGATAGCAATTCGAGTAAAAATAAAATAAAACTATCTTATTATCTTGTGGGGATTTTTTATTATGAAATACCGTGGGCAAGTTAGCATTATATGGCTTAGTTTTTGATTCAAGGTCTTTCTCTTGTTATGATTCAAGATGGAAGAAACATAACGATTTTTCATTTACTGTCAGGTGCCAAATGGTTTGGCGCCGTAGAAAAGATGTTGTTTGCGTCAAACCATTTGGCGCTTGACCGAGTCAACCTGGTCAAAGCTTCAAATGGTATGGCGTCACAGAAATATCCTAAAACTACACAGAAGATTGAGTTCTCCTCATTCTTGTTTCTTTCTCCTTCTTCTTCTAAAAGGAAAATGTTTTCCCATGATTGAAAGATGGTAATTAAAGTGGTTTTTTGTCACAAATTTTAAAGGGGTTTATACTTTTTGTGATTACGGTTTTATTGAGGTTATTTTCAAAGATTTTCGTCCACAAACGAAATCAAGGTATGTTGAGAAAAACTAAAAAAAAAAATTGGTGTTTTTTTAGATTTTGGTTTCAGATGAAATTTTTGCTGAGTATGATCTTGTGTAGTTGGTTAATGTGTATTTTGGTAGTGTTGATTCAAATTTCGAATTAATGATGTTTCTAGGGTTTGATTTGGGCACAAAAGTGATATAAATTTTTTTTAGTCATGAACTTGTTTAGGTTGTTTTGATTAAATGAAATTGATGATTGTATATGTCTGATTTTTCTATTGATGGTATTTGTGGTAAAATTGATATCGTTAATATGATTCAATTTGAGATTTTTTATTTGTTGATTGTGCATCTTTTTATGTTTACTTCAATAGATTATGGAGAACATTGATTTGAGTAGATTTGAGCTCATAAACACATTTTTGTGTCTAAATTGTGCTCAATTCTCTATGTTGTTAGTGCTCAATTTTATATTTATTGTGTAACTTTATGTGATTGTAGGCATTTTTGGGAAATAAACATTTGTGAAAAAATCGGCTTAAAATGTGATAAAGGCACCCCCGGTAAAATTGATAAAGGCACCCAGGAAAATTACTGAGGGAACCCAGCAAATTGATAACGACACCCTCCATTTTGAATTTAAATCTGAAATTGGCGGGAAACCAATTCTTTACGTGCGAAGTTATTTGTGTTGGTTTTGGAGTGAGTTTTAAGGGATTTGGAGGTAATTCTAAGTTACCAAAGTAAAGAAGAAATCAAAATAGGATTAACACACGTCAAATATAGGCATTTCATACCGTGAAACAAGATGAAAAAGTCGAGTCCACGCCCGGAAAGAGGAGTTATTCTCTATTTTGGATTAACGAGATTTGGAATCTGTTTTGAAGTGATTTTTGAGTCCCTCGATTAAGGATAAGCTGTTAGGGTTTGATGAGTCTATAAATAGCAAAGAGAAACAAGAAAAAAATCATCTGGAGTAGGGAAAAAAAATTCAGAGAAAAAAAATTTCCGCTGGTGAAGAAGAAGAAGGAGTACAAACCACAGGAGAAAACAGTCTCAGTTTGCGTTAACTTTTCTTTCTTCTTTTACTACACCTAGAAGCCGTCTTTTATTCTCTGTTTTATTTTCTCTCTTGAGTAACACAGAAAACAACTGCGGATATAAGTGTTGTTGAGATTGTTTTCTGTGTTATTTCTGTTGTTCTCTTTTTTTAAGTACTTTGAGTTATGAACATGTATTTTGAGAGAGTGTTTGACATGAGGAGCTAGACCCTATTGCTGAGACCACGGAGGAAGCCATTTTTTCAATAATAAAGTGGTATATTTTTTTCTTATTAATTTTTTACAATTCTTTTATGATTATTTGCTTTGAATTAAATTTGAAATAATGATTTTTATCAATTAGTTGTGTTTTCTTTTGATGAGTCGTGCTTACTTTAGAGCTATTGATGTCTCATACTTTTGATTTACAACTACTATTTTGAAAATATAACTTTGGCAATATTTAGAATCAATTGAATGTATGATTTGCAAGATAGTTATTAATGTTAAATCACTTGAAAAATTGGCTAATGGTGGAATCCTTAGTCTCAGTTCTATCCATAATATTAAATCAATTCTACTTTAATTTTCTTTATTTTTAGTATAAAAAATTAGGTTTAAAAATTAAATCTTCATAAGTCTGAGTATCGAATCTTTACCATTATTTCTAAAACACATCATGAGCCATTTTCTAAAAGAAATGGTGAAAAAAAAACATATATTTGATGGTAGTTTGAATGCACAACGTAAATTCAAATTTAGGAGCAGTTGGAGCCGTGTGAATGAGTTATACAAAATAGTGGTACAAAATAATATTGCAGTACATTTGCTTTGTGATACTTGTGGTTTTTCTTTTGTATTTCAATTTGATTTAAAGAATGCGGATCAAAAATTAAGTGAAGCAATTTGTGAGAGGTGGTGGAAGAAGACAAAAAAATATTATTTCCGTGAGTTTGAGATTGGATTGACCCCTTTGGACTTCTATCGATTGACGGGTATTCCAACTGGAGGAGATAAACCAATTCCACGACTTCCAAATGAAACATATGGACCAAAAGACTATGAATCTGTGGATGATAGATATTTTCGTGGTGTGTTAGATTATTTAGAATATCAAAGGAATGAGGGAAAGCAATGTGGAAAATAGGAATCAAGGGAAATGTCATAGCTTACTCTCACTTGTCTAATTACATAAGGAGTAGAGAGAACAAGGAAAACACTGGAATAGCCGAGGAATTGACAAGAATGTTTTTGCTTTGGTGTATTGGTTCATTTATGTTTGCAGATATTACAACTAGAGTTGATAAACGTTAGTGTGTATTGTTGGATAATTTGTATTATGTTGGTTCTTATGCTTGGGGTAATCCTGCGCTGGGTACAAATGGCTTGATGTTTAGAGTTCTTGCGAGAACAAAGATATGGGTGGGATGTGGATGATTTTATAATTCTGGTATTATTTTTATTTTTGTAACTGTCAACCAGTATTAAAGAGGACCTTAGTGGATGGCGACTTAGATTGCCACCCTGCCATCAATCTATTTCATGAAGATAATGTAGATGCCCATGAGCAGAGAGATCTTCACAAACATTCAGTCAGTGAAACTCGAAGTCATATTGATATGAGAACAGAGTAACTTTGGCACCCGCTGGATCTTGCTAGTCCACACAGTAATTCACCAGAGTTTCATACTGCATTACAGTTATCTCGAAGGAAAAATATTTTCAAGGATGTTAAGTTGGGAACAAGAGTTTCTGCGTACTTGGTCGAGAGATGCATGAGGCAGGTAATCGGGGAAACTGTAATCCCATGTGATCCTCCGAGGTTGGATTCAGTAGTTGATGGTATCGAGCCTGAAGTAGGGGAGCATTATTATGCGGTCAATGAAAGGCAATATGAATTATTCTGGAAAAGTAAAAGTGTCTGATCTTTGATGACAGAAACCAGACATGCAAATACTCATGATGAGCTTGGTGTGGGTAACAGTGGTGTTGCTCGATGATGCTTCCTCGTCATCCGCCTCCTACCATGGCATCACAATCCTACACATATGGCTAACTCAAAGAGCCCATGTCACACCTACCGCAAGTAGAGTGGAATTTACCTTTTTTTTTACAATAATGGGTATGAACAACTAGTAGAGGTGCCAAAGCCAATAACAGATCCATTCAATTTTTCTCAAACGGATGTCTCAGTAGTTAGTATTCTAATATTTCCTCTTTATTTTATTTTCAATATTGTTTCGTATAAAATGCTAAAAATTTACAAACTTTTTTTTTGTTTACAAGAGGAGTTGCGACAGCTAGCCATGGAGCAGCACATGTACATCCAAGAAAGTAGACAGGTGGTGTTTGATGAGACAAGACGTAGCTATTATTTAAGTTCTTCATCACGTGGGACTTCTTCACAAACATCTGGGGGTCACTTCTCTGAGAGTCAAGAAGAACAAACTATACAAGGTACCTATGATTTAACATCACCTTGGCAGGAAACTCAACATCGTAGCAAACGTCAAGCTGGAGGAGGCTAAACCTCGCAACAATGTTATATACCATTTCAAGTTGATAGTCATACAGAAGGGCATAATGTGGATTTGACACAAACATCACCACACTTTAGTGATATTGATTTCTTAGGACTTGGTTTTGGTGGAGGTTATAGTAGCGGTCCTAGTAGTGGTAATGGAGGTGGATATTGTCATGATGAAGACTTTATGATCGCAACTCAATTTAATGATTAGTGAATGATAACACAACACAACTAGATGGTGATGATGAAACAACAACCCAAGAAAGCCAAACGACAACACAACTAGATTTGATGATGAAAATGCTACAATGTATGAAGGTTCACAATCTACACCTGGTGAATTTTTGACGGGTCACGAAGAATACCATTTTTTGACCATGAATATGAAAGGAGTCCAGGTAGAGAGTTATCTAAACGAAATAGATGTGATGATAAATCGATAAATGAAAGAATAAAGGAGGTGTTACACTTTCTTAAAGAAGATAGTCAACAAAGGTTATAATTTCTTAAAGAAGATAGTCAACAAAGGATGGCCAAGTTTGACGAAGATGCTGAGAATCTTAGAATCTTAGCAACTAGCAATGATATTTTATCAAGAAACCAACAACGATAAACCGATTTGAAGATACTAACCATTAATCTGGTATGCTGCCTGAGTATGAGAGGTCGGTCGTCAGAGGAATGAAAAATAAAATTATGATTCGTCTTGGCTATCCTCAGCGTTATTGAATTCACCAAAAAGTTATTTGCATTTATTTGTGGTGCTAAATTTAAGTATTTAATCTCCAGTGTTAGATTTAAGTTATTTAAAATATTTCACCTTAGAAGTAAATTTTATTTGATGTTTAAATCAATGTAATTTCCTAAAAAAAACATTGTAGCACTATCATGCAAATTAATAAATGAACTTTTCTTTTTAAATGGTGTTTATTGGAATTCAATTCAATCAATCTCTCATTTAAAATTTCAAATAAAGTCGTTGGCGCATAGTGTGAGAGGAGTATAACAAAAATTAACAAAATCCACAACGACTATTTTTTTTTTTGAAAATATAGTCATTTGGGAATATTTTTGTTTTCCAATAAAGTAAAACCCAAACGGCTACTTTTTTGCCCTATAAAAGAACACACTTGAGCATCATTTTCTTTACAGAAAACAGAAGCAACATGGAGTGTTCAAAGGTAATTATCTTATTCTTATTCTGAGTCATTTATGTTCTTGCAAATTATAAGTTTTGTTTATGTTCAAATGTTTGAAGTCATGGTAGTTTTGGTTTTGTATTATTAGTATTCTTCTGTCATCAAATGCGACGTATGTCAGTCTGAAAATTAAAGAAGCGCCCTGTGGCCATTTCTCTACTCGCAATGTTCAAGAAAAGACTGTGACGGTTGGTGCAAGATATTAGAGTCGGATAAAGGGAAGAATGCAGGAAGATTATTCGTCAAATGCCAAAAACCATCTTGTGGAGCATTTGAATGGCTAGATTTACTAATCGAGGAAAGTAACCTTGCTGCGCTTTCATCTTTTCAGTAACGACTACGCCATGTTTCTCTTGTGGAGAAAAAGATCACTGGTCCTGGGATTGTCCATGGGGAAGGGTCCGAGGATGTATTGGAATCGTAGAAATAATGTATCAAGGTTCCAGTGAGAATGGTGATAACAAAGTTCTTGTATGTTGCTACTGCAAAAAAAACAACGAAATTTTCAGAGATACTAGTGAACAATAACAAACAACATCAGCCTTCAAGTTCAACCTCTCCAACCACCTGGGAAAGAATAAGTTCGAAGCTAAAAAAAAAATCAAGTTCGGCACGACCTCTACAACCACTTGTGATAAAATATGTTTGAAGTTAAAGAAACCAATATAACTCCTTATAAAAGGAATACTCATTCGTAATTTTTCCTTAATAAAGTGTCATCAACACAATACTCGAATGAATGGATGTAATTTAAGTTATTGATTGATGAATGTTTTTATCTATAATATTAATTAAACTGTTAATCTAAAATTTACAAAACAAACTCTTTTTTACATTACATCGTGGCCAAGAAGTATCGATGTAACGGGGAATTGAATTATTTTACGTTAACATTTTTAGAGTCGAATTATGTCGCAAAAGTGTAATATTAAAAAGATCAAACTACAATTTTTACCTGACGCCAAACTATTAGGCGCCGGATGAGTTGCACCCTACCATATGGTGTTGGGTGAGGAATCATTCCCCGGATATTTTCTTCAGCGCCATCTCGTATAATGCAAAAGTAAAATTTACGATGTCAAACCATTTGACGCCGCAAAGCTGATTTTATATTACATCCAAGCAACTCCTTGGAGGTAATATGAAAGTTAGACTTTAGGCAATACTTTAACCTTGGATCTTGAATCTTACTACCCATAAGACCAAGTCTAAACGTGTGAAAAATACATACGATCTACCTCCACCATAAACGACTGCAACCAACTTTAATATGCAAAATCAAACGACTGCAACCAACTTTAATATGGAAAATCAACTTGCCTAGCCTTTTATAAAACAAAATATTTATAGGATTCCAAGCTTTACAGCTTAATATAATGGTTATTTGCCTTTCGTATTGGAATGTCACTTATGCGTCATACATGAAATCTAGATTGGTGCTGCGGTGGACCCATAAAAATGTTGCATGTCGATGTATGGGCAAATTGTATGGACCAGTCACAAGAAAATAATATCGTTGTGTTTTTCACCAACTAACTAAACATTCTTGCAATAGCTGTAGGCTGGAAGGTTGCTTTCATGTAGTCACAATTATTGTTATTCCCATAATCCCTCGTCCCTAGCTAACTTCTGCCTTTGGTCCAATCACTAAAAGATAAAATTATAAGAATCAGTTTAAAACCCCCTTATCCAATTATAATTAATATGTATAAAGTGTTAGTCATTGACTTAATTTTTAGATTAATATAATACAATTTTAATTTTTTTTTTTTTTATTGTTTTGTCTTTTTATTTTCTAAACCTTTTTTATTTTATTTATTTATTTTAAACAGTTTTTTAACAGTTTTTTTTTTTCTTGAGATAAGTGTATTTATATCCACCGATTTTGAAAAAAAAATTACAAAAAACTTTTGAATTTGATTTTTTTTAGAATCGACACAGTGGAGAAACTTAACCTCCGATTCTGGGCAAACAAATTTATAGAAAACTTTTGAATCTGAGTTTTTTAGAGTCGACATACATGGAGAACCTTATCCACCGATTCTGTGCAAAAAAAATTGTAGAAAAATTATTGAATTTGAATTTTTTAGAATCGACACACGTGAATAACCTTATCCACCGATTTTGGGCGAAAAAATTATGAAAAAAACTATCGTTTTTGGGTTTTCTTTAACAATGGTCGATACGAATGTCAATATCGACCAATTCTAGAGTGAAATATTTTAAAATCTTGATATGGACACCCATATACACCGATTCTTCATGTTCTTTATCAATGAAGAACATCAAACCAAAATCGACATACGTATATTATCTTATCTACTGATTCTAGTTTAATATTTTTTTTTGATCGGTAGGTAAGCTTATATCCATCATGAATTTTCTTAAAGTTTTCCTTAAAAATAAGTATATTATTATTATAATTTAGAAAAAAAGGAAAAAGAACTTAGACCAGACCTTTTATGGGTGAGTAATGGATGGTCACGTCATACGCTGCTGAGATAGCTTGACTAATTAAGTTGTCTGAGAGATATTCTGTTGAGATGTTTATTTCAGATGGTTGATTATCTTGACTTCATTAAATCTGTGCCACCTACATTATAAATAATTTGAAAACTGACTTTCCCAGGATGATTTTTTCTTTCATAACCAGAGGCTAATCCGAAAAATAAAACTTACTCCAACATTCTTACAATACTATTAAAGATTTGACAGGTTGTACAGTCAACATTCTATAAAATAGTTAGTTGTTACATGACGTGCATAAACATTTGGAAATTAAATTTATTGTCGGTGTTGGGCCGAAGTAACGTCGTGAAGTTGATTCATTTCATTTTATAAAAGAAAAAGAAAAAAACTTTGGAAATGGTTGATTGCCATAATACTAGATGTTCAATCACGTAGTAGCGTGGACTATATCATGCTATACGTCACAACAAATTACACACCCAATGAATATCAACGGTATTTTTATGAATATATTACGCTAACAAGAGGCATAAAATAAAAAGATCCTCTATCTTCCTACATCTTTAAAATTTGTGTGGAAATTTTATTCATAAATCTGGGAAACTTAGAAAACTAAAATTTTAATGCAGGCCTTTGTATTTTTCAGAAAGCACCACCCATCTTGCACCTGATGTACGCAGACGACCTCCTTGTTATGTTTAAAGCTTCCACAGAAAACAACAATCACCTCAAGAATCTTTACCACTCTTACGATATTTCTGCAGGACAAATAATTAACATTTCCAAATCCACTATTATTCAACATCCGAGATTGAACCAACATGAAGTAGATAATTTACATCAATTATTCGGAACGCCTACAACTTCAAACCCCCTATATATTTAGGGGTCCAATTCAAACATGAAAGATCTTGTCGGCATATCTTTGAACCGCTGCTCCAAAGGCTAGCAAGAAAGGCAAAGGATAGATGACAAAACGCCTCATGCCTGGAGGCAGGTTAGTACTCATCAAAACCTCTCTCACACCTACCTCCAACCACCTTATGCAAACTCAAATTCTCCAAACCATATGCACAAACAAATAGACTGTATTACTAGAAAAAAATTTTGGGACATGACTCCTCAATTAAAAAATTCCATCCTCTTGGTTGGGAGAAATTATCCAAACCAATCTCAGAAGGCGGACTTGGAATTAGAAAAAATAGTGAACATAACAAAGAACTACTTATGAAAAGGGTTTGGAATTTACATGATCATCCAGACTCCATTTGTGCCAAACTATATCAGGAGAAATATCTTAAGCATCAACCAATTTTTCAAGCCTCCACTCTCACTCCCTCTTCTTATAGTGCTCAATGGAAACAATTAAAATCACTCATACCCATATTTCAAAGCCTTATTTTTCATTATGTGGGAAACGGACAAACAATCCCTTTCCAAGCTAACTGGATCTCAAATTTCTCCAACCTCGACCCAACGCAGTGCTACCCTATCCAAACTTTAGCAGATATCATTGATCCTTTAACTCACAGCTGGATATATAATAAACTAGATAACCTACCACCACTTGTAAAATAAAAAATTATAAACATTCACCTACCCCAGGACATCCCCCGAGATAAGATCATCTGGCCATACTCAAAATCCGGAAAGTACACAACCGCTTTAGGTTACAAATGCCTTTCCCAAGAAGTAACCAACTAACCCAATCAAAACCCCCTCCCACCATCCCAATTTTTGTGGAATTTACCATGTCCACCAAAAATACAGCTTTTCTTGTGGAAAACAATCAGTGAAGGTCTACCAACCTTCTCGATCCTCTCTCGCATTCGAATCACCAATTCTAACCTTTGTACCCAATGTAACACTGAACAAGAAACTTTGGACCACTTGCTACTAAGATGTCCAATAACAACCTTAGACTGGAGCACCCTTCTAACTCACCTTTCGAGTAATCAGCATGATAACAGCAACCTTACGGCTTCTATCTCTCCACAAACAACCATTACCCAAATCTTAAAACAACTGGCCTCCGCCACAACCATATCCTCCTTTTGTTTTCTCTTATGGTCTCTATGGTTGACTAGAAATGAACGCATATTATGCCGGTTGCAACCAACTTCAAAGAGTATTGTTTTGAGAGTAATTACCCAACAAAAGGAGTTCTCTTGTGCATTAAATGCACTCCCACCGATTAGCCATGGTGAAGCTCCTACTACTAATCCATCAAACACCTGAAGAAGAACAACAATCATATCAGTAGGTTGGACCAGTCCTACATTAGAATGGATAAAAATGAATACATACTGAGCCGCAAGAGGACACCCGGGTATAGTAGGAGAAGGATTCATATGCAGGAACTCAGGGATAAGAATAATTTTGGCGTTGGCACAACCACTTGGATCACAACTGCCTTATCATCGAAACCTGGGCCATGCTACTAGCCTCGAGAAATGCAACAACTAGAGAATGGCCGAAAGTCATCTTTGAGACGGACTCGGAAAACCTCTTGAGATTCCTAACAATTCTCACTGAACCACCTTGGTATATTTAGGGCATGATTACAGAGATAAAACTTAGAATGCGTGAAATTCCTCAATGCATTATCCAACATAACTACAGAGAGCGCAATCAAGCAGCTGATGGTCTTGCTAATCACACCGCAGATGCCACCCAGACGGGGAATTTGTCAACCAAAGTATGGGACCAGGAAATTCAAAGTTTCCTTAACCAAATTGTACTTAATGACTCTATGGGCATCACTTATCCCCGTGTAATTTCTATCCAGAATTAATAATAAATAATGATTATACTTCAAAAAAAATGTAGTAGTATGATAAGTGCATAATTCACATGTTTCTAGTGTCAAATCCATACTTTTTTTACCTATAATTCTTGCATATTACTTGTTATTACTCTTGTTTTCTATCTTATGTCTAATATTAGATGAATCATCCAAAATCAAGGAAATTGCTTCAAAAGTGCTAAGGAAATTGAGTTTTACAAGTGAAAAGGGGTCAAATAAAAATCCTACTCATCCAAATCTAGGAGTTCTTAGTACCATCTTGAAGAAAACAAGAATATGTAGTGAATGCAAAAAGAATAGGATCATTCTGAGTTTGAACGAAAGAGTTATGAACAAAACAACCGAAGCAAGAAAAAGTAATCTAGATCATTTCAGTCGGCGCAGTTTCAAACTATGCCGACTGAGACACTTTTTCATATAAAAAACTTAGATTTTTAAGCCCTAAATTCGGCACGATTCATAGGGAATCGACCATGCCGACTGAAGCAAGTTTTAGAACAGAGAATTGGGGTTATTTTGGTCATAGAGTCGGCATTGCTCATGGGAACCGGTCATGCCGAATGTGGCTAACCTATGGGGTCCTTTTTGACGCGTTTTAAACTTCTAAAGCAAGGAAACATGGTTAGGGAAGGATTCTAAACCCTAAAAGGAGCAGAGACTTGAGGGACAAACATTGAAGGCTATAAAAGAAGACATCTAAGGCTCAAACAAGGCATCTTTATCATATATTCTGCAACCTCCTACCTCTTATACTACAACTTACATCTAAAACCTAGGCTTTACCCTTTTAGGGGGAAACCATTCTTTTATATAATATGAGTAGCTAAACCTTTTATTGATTATGGATGAAATCAATGTTATAAGCGTGAAGCTTTATTAGTTAATACAAGTTTGTTTGAAGTTATTATCATCATCGTTTGTTTTCACTATATATAGGGTTTATGATTGATTTCTTAGATCATTTGGAGTGCATGTTAGATTAATCTATTTATCATTCTATTGATAGTAGAGAGCTGAAAGATCCGTAATTTTCAATCATCTCCTACACAAGTAGAGAACGTGAGACCTTGCTGAGGGATTATGTGGAGAAATCGTGTGTGTGAAGACAACACTAGCAAGTAGACCGAGCGTACTGAGTCTAACTACTCGGATCAAACCTAAATTCAAAAATCTTAAAATGTTTGATCGAGTTACACCTTACAAGCGTACCTCAAGGTGGCTTAGTTAAATTCGGTGATTAAGCATACCTGTTATCCGGTGATACAAGGAGTTTTGGGAATAGCTAAGCGTACCTGCTATTCTACGGTTGGTAATAAATGGTTCTAACGGAAGATAAATAAGTATATTAATTCAGTCAACGTTTAGTAACGGCGAAGGACTCCCTAATCATCTTTTTCTTAATTTTGTTTATTATATTTTTAGTTAATTTACAACCAACTCCTCTTAGTTATTTACTTTTGTTCTTAGTTGCTAATTTATATAACATATCAATTATGCAGCTCTCTGTGAGAACGATCCTTACTACCGCTATATTACTAGTTAATTAGTGGGAAATATATTGAGTAATTTTTTGCACTTACGCCATGCATCAAATTTTGGCGTCGCTGCCTGAGAGCAGTGGTTAATTGATTTGTTATTTGTTTTAGTTTTCTTTAGTAGTTTAGAATTTTTCACGTTTATCTTTAGTGTTATTCAGGTTTTTTTGTTTTCGTGGTGTTAACAATTTGTCGAAGGTGTTCAACTCTCGTCAAAAGAGGGAGGTAAATTCTGAAAACAAGTTGTAAGTATCACTTTTGTTTTATTTTAGGTTTTCGTAGTTTTTACCTTTTTTTTTGTGAGTCGTCATGTTTCCTTACGAATATAACATGCATGGTGCACAAGATCAAATATACAATGGTGGTAATCAATATGGTTTTCAATCTCATTCTTATGACAAATACCAACCATACCAAGGGTATAATCAAAACCAATCTTATGGCTATGACCAGTACCTTACGGAACCTTATGGTTATTCTCATACATGCCAACAACCTTACAGTGGGTATATAAGTGAAAAACCACAGGGGTGGGAGGATAGTTATGCTCTTGTTCAAAAAGTCTCTAGTTTTGAAGATACTTTATGTACTATGGTAGAAGAGTGCCAAAGGAACATGGTTCAATATTTTCAAAACATGGATGAATCACTCCAAGAAGTCCGAGAGAGCACGGATAACTTAAAAAGAGACATTGATCAACTCAAAATGGAAAAAGATGAGCAACCGTCCGAAATTCTGTGTAACAAAGATGAACTTATTCCAACTCCGTATCATAGTTACGATCACTCGTCTATTCAAAATGAGGAGCCTTGGTGTGACAAAACCATTGTTTAAAACGGGGTAACATACTCAAATGCTAATCAACGTTATAAAGAATATTCATATTACAATGTTTTTAGTCCAGTTGATATGCAAGTAAAAAACCAGGTTATTTCTTATGAGGAGACTCATACCGATTATCTTACGGTTTACACCAAAGAGGATCTCCTTAAAACGGAGTTCGATTCTGATGATGATGAGTGTAGGGATTTTTATATCTCTAAGGAGTACACATTAGAGGACACTCTTATATATGAACCTAATTATTGATCTGATGACGATGAAAAATATGAGTGATCTTTCTTCGAGAATGAAACCAAATTGATTAATGTTGTGGAATACCCAATTAACCTTGCCAAGGATAATAATGATGCTGAGATTTTGGTTGAAGCAGAAACTGACGAAAAATGGCTTTCAAAAGTTTGATAGAGGACCACGACACATATGAGGTAAATGATTCATTGCATACCCATGATGAGGATCACATAAAAGGTTTATCTAATTCTTTGCATAATTTTATATCTTTTGATCCTCCTTCAATCGAAATAGTTTCCCCAAAAGGTTGTTCCAACTTTTAAGGAGCTACCTAACTTAGGATTGGAGTTGTGTTCTTCTAAATTTTTAACGGATTATTTTGCTTCTAAGTGTACACCACTTGATGTGTTTTATTCTAGCACTGTGCAGTTCACCGAGAGGAACCCAAAGAAGTTCCCATATTCTATGTTCTTTATACACTTCCAAGTGTAGAAAAGACTAAGTGTTCGGGAACCTTCCATCGGATAACAATTTCACTATGTATATCTTATGTTAATGTTTTTGTGAAGCTGTTATTAGAATTGCAGATTGTTGTCTGGGTAGATCCCCATATTTTTAGATTGTTAGTTTATTTACGCTAACAGAAGGTCAGGCTGAGGACATTAAACTAAACGCTGAATATGAGGCAACATTGGTTTTGTATTTCTATCTTTTTTTATTATTTATTTCATATCATATTAGAGATTTCTCATCTTGATTTTACATTGGAGGAGTCAATTTACGTTGAGGAAAATGTAAAGTTTAAGTGTGGGGGAGTGATTAAGCATATAGATTTTTAATATTCACTTTTGTAGGTAAATTTTTAAACTTTTTATACATATTTGCATGAAAACCTCCAACTTTTAGATTTTAGAGTCACTTAGTATACTTCTAGCTAAGTTTACATACAGAGTTCTAACCGAAATAACTGAACTTAGAAATATTAGAGAACTATATTTGGTGTGCTTAGTTGTTGAGAGGCTAGAGATAACAAAAAGGGACTTAAAACTACCGATAGAGAATACAGTATTAGAGAAGTTGATCATTCAATACTCATGAGTGAAGCACCAAACCTTCAATTTTCCTTTTAAAATGTTTCATCTGTGCAAATTCCGGGTACAATGATGAGTTATCCAACTTCGCACCAATTTCAACACTACTTTTTGATCTCTTGAGTGCTATTTCTATCAATCATGAGGGTGTCATCAGAATTGCTAACTCTATCTTGTAGTCTTGTTTGCAGTTGGCACGATTTTCACGATAACATCAGGTCCATAGAAACATATTATCATCAACATGCAGAATATTAAAAATTTGAAGAAAGGTTGAAGACGTTCAAGGTTTATAAGCAACAATAAAAGAAAGAACAAATTTTATATTCAAGTAAAGCAACAATACAAAAACCAGAGTTATATATAGATGTTAAAGACTTATGTACAAGAGTGAAAGAAACCAAAAGATGAGAGTTAGTGAAGTTCATGATATCAAGACAATACAAGTTGTGAAGAATCAAGTGGTAAAATCTTTATTCCATGGCCATAGTAGTTTCATTATCTATTTTATTTTTAGTTTGTATTTTATTTTGAATACCAATTTAAAAAAAAAAGTAAAAAAAAAGTGAATAATGTTATCATTGTTTTAGTGTATATTTCCTTTTGTATTCATTCAATAAGGTCGTGGGAAAGAAGAAATCTTAAATAAGTTTCAAGCAACAAGGAATTGAGAAGAAGAGTTACAGTTGTCAAGGTTCTATGAAGTTCAAGAGTTCATCATCAATAGTTGAAGACCGGATACCGAAGACATTTCTATTGGATGTTGTGAGAGTGTTGTTGATTGATGATCGGGTGAGAAGGTAAGTAAGCATTCCCATCCTCACATAGTGGTTTATTTCCTTTCTTAGAGGTCACCATAGAAAAGAAAAAAAAAGTTCTTTTTCGTCCCACGTTCTATGGGATAACATCTTCATATAATTCGGAAGGTTACCTTTCCTTCCCACCATTCAACGTGTGCAGGATTGTATCTTCACTCATGACTGCACACATGAGAACCGTAAAGTGTGTCTTTTGAGTGTCAATTTCATAAAATCGTGTTGGTGAGGCAGAAACATTCGATCGTTCTCGAACCAGGATTCTTTCGTATGGTGGTTTTCTCCTAACTCAAGAGTTAAGCGTGAGAATAATGTTCTTTGGGAAATCTGACTTCTTATTATTAGTGTGCAAAAACTTTATGTCCTCATAGCTCTTTGGATGCTTGTGAATTTGAAGTTGGAGTAGGTTTTATAGGTATACCTCTTTTAAACCCTTACGAGACTATAACTCGTCCACTAGGGACACCTAGGGGTTTAAGGGATTGTTGTACATTCTAAGTGTAACCGTGTCCTTGACGAAATGAATTTGTTATATTTTAGTTTAGTTTAGTTTAGTTTAGTAGTTTGCTCGAGGAATAACAAAAGCTAAGTGTGGGGGAATTTGATAAGTGTATAATTCACATGTTTCTAGTGTCAAATACATACTTGTTTTACCTATAATTCTTGCATATTACTTGTTATTACTCTTTTTTTCTATCTTATGTCTTATATTAGGTGAATCATCAGAAATCAAGGAAATTACTACAAAAGTGCTAAGGAAATTGAGTTCTACAAGTGAAAAGGGGCCAACTACAAATCCTACTCATTTAAATGCAGGATTTTTTAGTATCATCTTTAAGAGAACAAGAATACTAAGTGAACACAAAAAGAATGGGGTCATTCCGAGTTCGGACGAAGGAGTTATGGACAAAACAACCGAAGAAAGAAAAAGTCATCTGTAGCATTTCAGTCGGCGTGGTTTCCAACTATGCAGACTTGGAAACTTTTTCATACGGAAAATTTTGATTTTTAAGCCCTAAAGTCGGCACGGTTCATTGGGGATCGACCATACCAACTGGAGCAAGTTTTGGGACAGAGAATTGGAATTATTTTGGTCATAGAGTCGTCATTTCTCATGGAAATCGACCATGTCGACTGTGGCTAACCTATGGGGTCCGTTTTGACGCGTTTTAGACTTTTAAAGCAAGGAAACATGGAAAAATTTTATTTGATACCCCATTCTCACAAGGTTATTAGTTGTAGAAATTGCATTTTGTGCTGCTGCCCATAGAAAAATTTGAACTGTGGGCCCATATAGCTTTGAAAGACACTAAAGTTTGTGTTGTGTTATGATCCAATTTTAACAATTCTTTGCATTAAAACCACCTGCCACTGTACATCTTAGTTCATCTTCTTCAGTTATCAATTGGGGAGGGGCACCGATTACAGAAAATAACTCCACCACTTCCAAAATCTCCTCGGAGTTCAAATTTCTTCTTAACAGCACACTCCATGCACCTTGAGAAATCATTTCATTAAGACTAGCATTCTTTTGAGAAGAAATTTTAAATATTTTAGAAAATCACAATTTCTGACATTGGTTATCCTTCCATTGTCCCATTAGAACTTGATATTATACTCATTTCCAATATCTATTACTGTCATTTCTTCAACAATGTGCTTTTGCTTTTGAATTCCTTTCCACAACCCACTATTTTGAGGCATAGAGTTATTTTCAACCCATAATTTTTCGTAGCTACCTGTCATCTTGTTTTGTATAACTTTTCTCCATAGATGCTGTTTTTTTTTTTTTGTAGTATCCAAGAGCATTTGGCTAATAATGCCTTTATGTGCCTTAAGTTCCTAATACCCAAACCACCTATGCTCTTGGTTTTACAGACTTTCTCCCAAGCTATCCAGATGATTTTCCTTCTATATGGAGATGATCCCCAAAGAAAGTATCCCATTATTTGGTTTAACTTCTTTTTAACCTTCACTGGCATAGTAAAGATGGATAAGAAATATATTGGCAAACTTGTTAAAGATTATTTAATCAACACCATTCTGCCTACCTTAGTAAAAAAAAAAAAATTTCTTTTCTAAGGTGTTAATTTCTTCTGAAAATTTTCAATAACTGAATCCTAAATTGAGGAACTTCTGCCAGGAGATCCTATTGGCATCCCAATATATTTGAGAGGGAGTTTTTCAATTGAACAATATAATATATCAGATAGATCTAGGATATTATGATCTGCTCCTACACTAATAACTGCACTTTTTGGGAAATTTACTGGTAATCCTGTAATAGCTTCAAATATATGTAAGATAAGCACCAAATTCTCTGCTCTTCTACTGTAGCATCAATGGACACCAGTATGTCATTTTCATATTGAAAGTGAGAAACCTTGGCATTGTTGTTAATCTAAAATCCTGAGATCATGATCAATTTCACTGCTCTTGTCATCAATTTAGTGAAAATTTCAGCTATAAAAATAATAAGAATGGTGATATAGAATCACCTTGTCTTAAATCTTTCTGGGGTTTGAATCTTTCAGAAGACTTACCATTTATTAAGGTAGAGTGTTGGGCAGGGATACACACCATAGTTTCCAATTGATCCACTTTTGGCCAAAACCAGAGCTTTGAAGAACTTTTATTATTATGAACCAACTTACATTATCAAAAGCTTTTTGAATATCCAATTTGTAAAGAATTCCTGAAACTCCACTCTTCAACCTTGAATCAATTAGTTCCCAAGCTATAAGAATATCATCCAGAATTTGTTTATCTCCGACAAAAGCTCCTTGATTCTCAAAAATTAGTTTTGGGAGCACCACTTTAATATTTGAGTAAGAATTTTAGATATAACTTTGTATACAATACTCACAAGACTTATATGTCTGAAGTCTTTTGAATTACCATCTTGCCCTTTTTTTGGTAAAAGACTAATAAAAGAACACCTATTTCTCCATACAAGCTTTTCTAACAAGTCGAACCCCTTAACCACTGCCATGAAATCACTTTTGATAACTTCCTAAGCCATCTTGTAAAATTCCATATTATAACCATTTGGCCCCGGAGACTTATTTTTCTTGAAATAATTGATAATTTCCCATACATCCTATTCACTTATTGCCCTTTCCAACCATATTTGATATTCTTCGGAAATCTTGGAGAAGAGATTATCATTCAGTTGAGATCCGACTGGAAATTGATCTTGAAACAAATTGAAGAAATAACTTGAGATGTTATCTGAAATGTCCTGCTGACAAAAGTTGTCATCTCCATCGATGACAAGCTTTTGGATAGTATTTGTTTTTCTTCTTCCATTAGCTAGATTGTGGAAATAACTGGTGTTGGCGTCCCATTCTTTGAAATGCAAGGCTTTTGATCTGGTCAGCCATTTCCTAGCATTACCCAAATTGATTTTCTTTTGCTTGGACCTCAATTCCACTTTGTCACTGAACTGTTGAATGCTAAGAGTCCCGTGTTCTTCACGAACATTTAGGTTATCAATTTGTAGAGTTATCTCTTATTTCTGTTCACTCATTCTACCATACATAACCTTACTCCATCTTTTCAAGAAGAACATCAGATTTCGTATCTTTTTAGAAAAAATGAAGCTTGCAAAGCTATAAAACACCATTGTATTCCACCAAAATTTTCACGTTGCTATGATACCATAAACTCTCAATTTTAAATGGAGGGTTTCTCCAATTAATATTAGTAGTTGTTACTAGTAAAGCAGAATGGTCTGAAATGGTTCTAGAAAGTAAAGTTTGAATTAGAAGAGTGAATTTACCTTCAAATTGAGGAGATACCAACACTTTGTCCAATCTGCAAAGGAGTGGATCATCCTGTATACATCTCCATGTGAATAACCCACAATTCATTGGCAAGTCTATTAAATCATATCCCTTTATATATTCATTAAAAAACCTTCTAGCTCTTGTTGCTCCTCCTGGATTATTCCTTCTCTTGGTTGCAATGAAATCGCTAGCCACACACCAATGTCGTGTTTGTACCCTCTATAAAAAAGACATAAAACCTACTAGTCATGCCCGCCTAGCCCAAAAGAAGATTCCAGATGCCTTGCTTCCCAAGTTACTTGCATATGAAGTTTATCTCAGAATTAGGGTTTGACATAAACTATATAAATACATGGGATCTAGACCCTAAAAGGATACGCTTTCGGAGGTTAGCTAACTTAGAAAAGAATTATTGTATTAAACATATCAATATAATATCTCTCCCTACGGGGATACATCCATGGATGTAGGCATAACTCACCGAACCACGTTAAATTCTTGTCTCCTTTATTTATCCTTTATTCGTTTTCTAACCCTATTTTACATCATCATCATCAAATCAATCGTGTTTTGTGCCTAAAAGTAATTTTTAGTACAAATATTGGCGCCGACTAAGGAATTCATGTAAAAAATTTGTGTTTTTCCAGTGAGAAAAGTGCGGAAAAAATCATGAACGAGATTCCATGCAAAAATCTGAAGAAAAAAAAGTTAGGGTTTGAAGAAAGCATTGTGAAAACAGTTGCAAAAAGCGTTGCGAGAACAATAGCAAAATGTGTGACGAAATCCAGTAATAGAAATAAATATTGCAGAAGACGTTACGAAAGCCTAATCTCCATCCAATGAAAGTGTTTGCATGTTTTATTTGGTATTATGATGATAGAGAGCTTCCACTCGAATGATCGTCGTTATTTTCGTAAGTGCAGCATCAGTAACAACAAGAAACGATTTCCCACGCCCAAATTTTTTTCCATGTTATCTACGTCCTCCTAAACTTCCCTTGCCATAATTTTCTACCTACGCACCAATCAGAAATCCCAACAAGCTTAAAGAAAGACTCCATCTCATAACCAAATTTACCACAACTGTTACGAATTAGTTAATCGGCAGAAATTGAAGATGTCCCAACAACATATCCTTTTGATTCCTATTGGGCTTTTATTCATCGTTGTATTCCTCTGGAATACTTTTGTGATTAAAAACAACCATAGGGCTTCGCAACACAGGAAAAAGAGAATCTGGTTTGCAAATTGAATAAAAGCTTGTATGGTTTGAAACAAGCTCCAAGACATTGGTATATGAAGTTTGACAATTTTATGGGTACCACCGGCTTCACTAAATGTGAATCAGATCATTGTTGCTACATAAAGAGGTCTGAAAACACTTTTATGATTTTGCTGCTATATATGGATGATATGCTTATTGCAGGGCCAACGAGTGAGGAAATAAATGATCTAAAGAAGAAACTGTCAAAGCAGTTTGCAATGGAAGATTTGGGAGCTGCAAAGCAAATTCTTGGTATGAGGATCACGAGAGATAGCAATCATGGTACCTTGAAGCTGTCGCAGAATATGTGAACAAGATTCTGAAGAGGTTTAACATGGAGAGTGCCAAACCAGTGGGCACGCCTTTGGGTAGCCACTTTAAGCTAACCAAAGACCAGTCACCTAAGACAGCAGAAGATGAGGCTTATATGAAGAAGATTCCTTATGCATCGGTGATTGGGAGCTTATGTATACCATGGTTTGCACCAGACCAGATATTGCACATGCAGTGGAAGCTGTGAGCAGGTACATGAGTAATCCAGGAAAACAACATTGGGAGGCAGTCAACTGGCTACTTCGGTATTTGAAGGGTACTGCAGATACATCACTTTGCTTCACAGGTTCTAGTATGAAGTTGCAGGGTTATGTTGATGCTGACTTGGATGGAGATGTTGATAGTATAAAGATTACTACTGGGTATGTGTATACTTTGGGTGGTACTGCTGTGAGCTGGGGTTCTAATTTGACGAAGATAGTATCCTTGTCTACTATTGAGTCAGAATATGTTGTTGCTAATGAGGCGAGCAAAGAGATGATATGGTTACAGCGTGTCTTGGGTGAATTGCGTATGAAGAAAGGAAATAGAGTTTTGCATAGTGATAGTCAGAATGCTATTTTCTTAGCGAAGAATCCGACATACAATTCCAGAACCAAGCACGTGGATATTAAATATCATTTCATTCGATCTTTGATATAAGATGGTCAGTTGACACTTGAGAAGATTGATGGTGCAGAGAATCCAACAGACATGCTGACAAAACCAGTGACCCTTGAGAAACTGAAGTTGTGTGCAGCTTCAGTGGGTCTTCAAGCTTCATGATTGATTAATAGAGTTGTTGCGGTGATTGGAATGTTTTGAAGTTTGATCAGAGTGAAGTTAAGGCGCGTTGTGATGTGACCAGTCCCCAAGTGGAAGATTGTTACGTTTGTGTGGAGCCTGGTAGTGCACGACCCGATTTAGCACTCGACTCGATCCGACTGGCAGCCCATGGTAGTGCTCAATTTTTTTGAGTAGTCTCTATATATATTTCGAATTGTCCTATCTAGGGTTTGTATCATCGTTGTATTCCTATGGAACACTTTTTACGATTATAGTGAAAACCGCACTCGCTCCTTCAACGTAGTCTAATTTGGATGAACCAAGTAAATCTTATGTGTTTTTATTTTTGTTTTATTTTCTATATAACATCGATCCTAACACGACATGCACATCACGTGTTCTGTTAATAGTCCGATTTCTTTCCTCTTGAATTACTAAAGCATACACATGGCTCAAAGTTGGAAGAGGATATTGAGCTACGGTATGAAAGCTAAACATCACCTATATTATATCATCAACTCCCATTAAGAACTGATGTACACGCCCTTCTTCACGTTGCTTATCCCATTAAGTAAAAAGCGAACAGATACAGTTACCACAACTGAACATATGAGGTTTGACATAATTATTGATTTTTTTCTCAAAAAGCTTTCAATCGACCATAATACTCTAACACACTTTGTTTGTGTTGTCTGCATTTGACTACATCTGAACGTATCTTTAGCACTTTTACTCCGTTCACAGTCTCAAAATAGGTTATCGTTGAACGCATATTTGGCTCAATAAATATAAAAATCCATCCAAGAATCATTGGATTAATGCTCCATCAATGTTCAATACTTGGAGCATCTTCTTTAAGTTATGTAATGTTTCCATTCACCTGATGGACTGAAAAAAAAGAAGAAGAAGAAGAAGTACGTGTTTCTGTACAGGTTGTGATTAACTTACATAAAATAGTGATTAATTATTAGAAAGGCCCTTGATAACTTTTCTCTAATGCTGCCCCACCGATTCTTTACGATTAAAATCCAGAAAACAGACAATTTTGTGTTGCCCCTTGTGCAGAGCCTCATTTATGCTGCCCAAAGTTGACCTCGGTCAACTTGGCCATGGCATGAGGGAAAAAGAAATTGATTAAGTTTGAGTGCACTGCCAATGAGGCATGCCCGTGGGCTGAAAATGGTGTTGGAGAAAAATTATTCCTGTAACAAAGAAACAAACCAAAACACCAGAAGCTTCACAAATGTTAAGTTAGCGCAAATATCACATTTTCAGACAATCACTCAAAACACAGATAAGAGGAGTCGCCTGTTCAACAGACTGCCCTTAACTCGATATTTGCCAGGTACACTTTAGAAAAGTGTTGCTATACCTTTTAGAGTTGGCAAATCGAATCCAGGATAAAACCTCTTGATACCAACCCAGTTAGCAAGACTCGTTGGCCCGTTGTGAACTTAACAGAAGAATAAGATAAAAATAAATCTAGTGCGCACAACAAAGCGAGAAGAGGGGAAAAGACGACAGGATAGTAGCTGCGTCTGGGGTAAATGAAAATGAGATTTTTCTTTTTTCTTTTATAGGAGAAGAAAACCGTTTTGGAATTCAAATGGTTAAAATAATTAATTCAAAATATTTAATTCAATATTTAATTCTGAAATTTAATTCAAAATTTTAATTCAAAATAATAAATTCAAATATTAAATTCAAATATTTAATTCCAAACATTTAATTCAAAATATTAAATTCAAATATTAATTTAAATGAATTTAATAAAATGACTCTTGATAGACACACGCTGGCACACGCTAGGCACACGCCATGCATGCGCTGGCTCACGCTGGCACACGCCGGTTCATGCAAAAAACACACGTAAGCATACGCAAGCTCCGCAAGTCAGCGGCCCGCGTCCTTCGGTGCGAAGCACCGCACATGTGTGATTTTGCCCACTAGCCCATTCCCTTAGTCCATATCCAATGCACAAGTTCTTTCCCTTAGGTGCAACCTTT